>BHFT01009065.1:0-45825 GCA_004320025.1 Laticauda laticaudata
TTGCAGAACCAAACCAGACAGTTATAGAGGTGCAGATGACAGACTCAATAATTCCTCTGTAGAACTGAATCAGCAGTTGGGAAGTTTGAGCTTTCTGAGTTGGCGCAAAAAGAATATTCTTTGTTGTGCTTTTTTTGATTTATGTCAGAGATCATGAATTCACTGCAATCACAGACCCCCAAATATTACAATAGTTTGGTTGGAAAATATGAAGAACATTAACAAGATTTCTTGAAATCTTACACTTACACTATGGCCATATAAGATTGCAATTAATTGTCTTGAAATGGAACACCGTAAAGACAATAATCTGAATTAGATAACAGTAAATTCAGCTGAAGGCTTGTGGAACACACCCTGACCCTCACTAAAAGGGAGGCTGTGCAACAGGATAGAGAAGGTAAATACTGTCTGCTGCCCCATTATGTAATTTTGCAGTCATACAAATTAATGACAATCTGAGTCTGGTAAATAATTTGAAGGAAATCTCTCAGAGGCAGAGAAAACTGAAATGGAGTAGGAAATTGATAGCATTACAAGTTGCAACTCAGAGTGGGAAGAAAATGCCTAATACAACAAAGAAGGATTTAGAAAATCTCAGACTATTTTTTCAAAAAAAAAAATCAGGTTCCAGGATGATTTATCACCCAGCTTGTTCACCTGTCTTGCCTATGAAGCTATTCTTAATCTATTAGAAGACATACGTGGAAGAAGGAAGAAAGTTCTTGAATGTAACCAGTCAAGCTTTTAACATCATCTGTATCATACCTGACTGTGCCCTCCAATTTTTAAAGATTAACAAAAACAAACAAATAGGAACTTGTTTTATTAAAAGTAGGGTCAAACATATTTATGTTCGGGAATGTCTTTGGGTTCATAAAAATCTAATTGGAAGTAGAAGCATCTTTGGAGGCTAGTTTATTGTCTAATAAATGGGTTATTTGTCAATAGCAGTATTTTATAAACAGAGACCTTTCCCATACTAGCCACTTTGTGGGTGAGTTTACTACAAGCTTTAAAATCACTATGTGTCATCAGTCCCATTGCTTACCTTTGGACTAAGCCAGCTAGAATAATATTTACTTACCACAAGTCTATTTGCAATCAAATAAAATCAAGTAAAAGTCCTAAAATATTTTTTCAGACTAAGACAGTATAGAAAAACGAGGAAGGAAGGAAGGAAGGAAGGAAGGAAGGAAGGAAGGAAGGAAGGAAAGGAAAGGAGGGAAGGAGGGAGGAAGGAAAGAGATAGAAGACAGAATCCATTGAACCATGAGGCCTCCTTCCACTTCCCAATCAGGCCAATTCAGAAATATGCCATGATATTGTGGTCAGCAAAGCAGATACAATTTGGAGAATACAAACTGATGTTTTAAATGGCATCAGCTCCAGGAACAGCTGGTAACCTGGGTAACATAATCCAACTTATTATTTATTCATGGAGCTTGATGTGAGGTTCAGCTTTGGAGCTTCTGTCCAACCCAATCTCTTTTCCACCTCTAGAGTTAGCAGCATGTCATCTTCACAGCTTCTAATTCCATGACAACTATTATTGTAAGAAGCAGATGTACTTCTTCCTTTTTTCCTCTTTGAAACTGTTTCTTGGTCAAGGTCTAATTTTTTTATATTTCCCAAACCTTTATTGAAATTCAGAATCAGTACTAAAAACTCCCTATGCAATATTGTTGTTGTTATTGTTGTTGTTGGCTCCGTCGATCTCGAGAGATCATGGAAAATTCGCGTCATGGAAATGGACATGAAATGTGCTGAGTCTGTGGTGACCGCTTCGTCGTCCGATTTGATCTCTGTGTGACCCGTTTTCTCGCCAATCTAATTTCTTCTTTCTTAGCTGCCATTGATGATGGTCCTGTGGGCTGTTCGCCAACCTTGGCGCATTTGAGCCATGGTCTCGACTGAGAGGAGGGTTGAATCCGCCAGCTTAAGATCTCGCTTGCAGACGTCCTCTTACGAGAGCTGGGCGTCCAGATTGCCTTGTGCCACGGTGGCCAAGCTCTCAAAAAAGATGCTTTCTTGGGTATACCGGTCGTATTCATGTGGATAACATGGCCCAACCAACACCAGGCCGTCTTGCTGAATCAGCAAGGCGTTACATGCTTGGCAACCCTGCCTTGGCACAGGACTCCAATGTTGGTTATATATGTGATCTTGCCATGGTGATACGAAGGAGTCTGCTGAGACGGCAACGAGGTGAAAGGTGTTACCTGGCCGCTCCTGATGAGAGTGAGGTGTCCATGCTTCACTGCCATTAGAGAGTTTACTCCAAAAACAACTGCCAATAGACTTGCATCTTGTGTTGTGTTAGTCAGCATAACATTGATCCCAACTCTTTTTTTCAGGCAGGCCATTGCTGCTTACTGCGCTTGCCAATGCCTAGCGTTCAAATCAGATCAAGAGACAAGTTGTTCGCAAGTGTCAGAACGAGATAGGTGAATTGATTTCTACCATCATGAGAGTCATGTTCGCCAATGGAATGATTGAGCACCACTGCTCCCTGGCACATAAACTCTCGTTCTTCTTCAGACTGATTGACGTTAGTCCAAACTCGTTGCATGCAGCTGCCAAAGCGGTCAATAAGTCGCTCATGGCCTCCTCTGAGTGAGCAGCAAGGGTGGCATCATCTGCAAAAAAGTAATTCTCTTGTATGAGGACTTCTCGTAACTTTTTTCGTTTTGCCGCAGCAGCCCATGTTGAAATAAATCCACCATTCTCCTGTGCGTATGAACTACGCGTCATCAGACTCGTCAAAATGCATATGAGAGAGTAAGGAAAAAGATATTCAAAGAGGTTACGGCAAGAACCGACATTCCCTGTGTTGACACCGTTTTTGATTGGAAAGGTTCAGAAGCACGAACCCATCAAAATTGGACAGTCCCATTCATGTCATCCATTGAAAGGACACGATCATTCTCAGAAGCTGCGGGGCACTACAATGCGCTGGAGAGGGCCAACAGTCCATCTCCGACTGACCAAGTCGAAGGCCCTTGGATCTAGTCTTGAAGGTGAATTAAAACGCTGTCTCTGCTCACGCCATTTCTCCTGGAGTCTGTCGTACGGAAAAACCAATCATGGTCATCTGCGCGGCTCTAAAGCTCAACTGTGCCTCTGGGTAAAACACGATTACGAGAATTTGCAGATCTGTGAGAAGAACACGTGCGTAGCTTTTACCGAACAGGTTAGCCAGCAATATACCACGCGTACTTGTTAACAGTCACTTCTTATCTCCTTTGTTTTGTAACAGCGTGATAATCTTGGCGTCACGGCATGTCTTTGGGTACACCTCCTTCCTCCCAGCATTGTAGCCAAGAGTTCATGAGGTGTATCAGAGATGAGCTACTTTGCCAATCTTCCACTACTTCAGATGTATGTTGTCACTGTCCTGCCGCCTTGACCGTTGGCTAGGAAAAGTCGATGGCTATTACTAACTCTTCCATTGTGGGTAGGGGCGTCCAGCTCATCCATTCTGGGAATACTCAGTTTTTCAATCACTGAGTCGTTGACAAGTTCTTTCTCGAAGTAAAGTTCCGGGATGCTCAGCCACGCTTTCCACTGTTTTCTGCGGTCCAGTGAATGACTAGGCCTCCGCTGACTGAGTGGGGCGATCTTGATGCCGCTTGGACCGTAAGCCCTTTTTTATTCCTTCATACACTCGTCCTTTATTTTCCAGGCACATTTTCCCAGATCGGCAGAGAAGCTGGATTCTGGCAGAATTAAGCCAGTAATCATTTGCACACGCGCCTAGCAACCCTTTGTGCATCGCTACGAGCAGTGTCAATGTCTTAGTGGATGGTCTTCTCTTGTAGCAGCAGGCATCACGCTTCACACTTATGACGGGTCAATCACAGCGGCTCCTGCTCAAACCAGTCTTCTTGTTTCCTTTGTTTCATGCCAAAAGTATCGAAGAGACAGTCTGTAACATAGCCACGGATGTGGTTCCACCTCAACATTGGCACTATCTGTGGACAGTCTTCCAGGCATACGTTCGATGGTTGGCAAAACGTTCCACGATTAGCTTTTCAGTCTATAGGCCCGGTTCCGAACTGTATTTGATGCGAGGCCGAAGGCTTCTGCTTCAATCGGGAAAACACGTTCTGGGAGGAGGCGTTCATCTTGCTGCGCGACCAGAGAATGGCTCTGTGTCCAGTCGGCACCGTGGAAGCTGCGCGTAACCAAGAACTGATCAGAAGCGATCTTCGATGATGAGGGTAGTTCTAGTTGATCAATCGCCGGAGACCTGGATGTTCTCCATGAAACCCTATGGTGGGGCTTTAGTCAGGGCAAGAAGGATGTTGGTGACACCAAGAGGTTTGTTATGACGAGCAGAGATCGAGTAGACGCCTGGCCGTTGTTCAATTCAACTTGCGACACCGACAGTGCCAAGAAAGGGGCCAGGGGTGTGCGTTCCACTCCACCCAGGCGTTGAAGTCACCCGTAGAAACAGTCGCTCCTCTACAAGATCTGCCGTATCGTTGTCTCAAGTCCCTGTAGAACAGGCGTCCTTTGCTCTACGCAGAAAGAGCATTGGGGCGATAGCGCTGAGGATGTTTGTCGGTCCAGATAGTGTTGAGGCGCAGTGATAGGATTCGTGGTGTGCCTGAGGATGGTGCTTCTATAGCTGTCTATGAGGGAGTTCCAGACAGCAAATCCGACTCCATGAGCCTGTGCTCATTGGTTCCTGCCATGCCAGAAGAGATGTAATCTCTTTCCTTATACTGGCGACACCAGGGAGTCGTGTTCTCTGCAGTGCGCTATATCACACTTAATCGCTTCAAAATTTCACGATTCTGAGGATAGCGTTTTTCGTGAATCATCAATCTTCTTGGAGGTCGGAAGATAGACCAGCTACACATCGTTCTCACATTCTATGTTGCCATTTTCAGTCACTGCGCCTTGATATTCTTCTTGCAGTATTCGTTAATCGTTGTGCAAAGCACTACAGTCCGTTTTCGGCTTTTGCCCAACACTCCCAGTCACCCACTGAATAGGCGACCAGCACCTTATTCGACTGGGGCTGCCAGCTTGAGGCGGGGGTTAGATGGCCAGCTGGGAAAATCCTAGAATTACTCCCACCACACGGAGACAGCCCCAGGCACATCCAATAGCTGACCCATATGCTTGGACTTTTAACCATCTGTGTCTCCCCGGTGTTGAGCTGCGCATACTGCCCACGCACTGCGAGTGATCCTCACCAGGACGCGAGTCCTGCGCAGAATCTTATGGAGGACCTGAGAATTTGCCAGTCCCAGGCACCCCTCTCTAACCTTAGCTGACAGGGACTCCAACGAAAGGCATGCCGATACATGTTGGCGCCTGATTCTGCTGCAGAGTTGCCGGAAGATCTTGCCAGTGCAAGATCAACCGCCTAGGCTCCACTCCGGATGTTTCTTTCAGGGTTTACTCCTTAGACTTTTCCCGTGTGCAGGGTGATCCACAAGGCACCGGACGGTTTAATCAGGTTTTCCTTCCCTAGAACGGCTACCTTACAAGTTGACGCAGCCCCGTCTGCCCGAAGCATCTGTTTTCAAGGCGCCAGCCAGACCCGCCCTTTCGCGCCCTTTCCATTCAGTAGGAGCAGTTTCCGCCACGCGCACTAGGGATTGGACTTTTGTCACGACTATTTGAAGCCGCACACCATTGGGAGCATTTTATAAGCAATGGGAGCTTATCCCCAGTGCCACTCCCGGCTATGACAACCTTCGAAACCTCCTATGCAATATAGAGACAAAGAAACTATATGAAGCATTTTGGAACAGCTGCTGAAGATGGGACATAACTTCTAAAAAATGAACTTATCAAGTTGTAGACCCACAGCTGTATCATAATGATGCCTTTGCTTTCAGAGAAATGTTTCCAGTAGAACAGTAAGTATAGTGCACAAAAAAATAAGGCAGAGTCCAGGATCCCCTGTTTTGTGAGCTGTATTAGTTGCCAGTGTGCTTTTGGGTGCAATTCAAGGTACTACTGTTCCTCTTCCCAATAACTACCAACTCATGAGGTTCTGCAAGAAGGGTCCACTCCAAGTCTCAACTATTACAGAGTACCATCTGGTGGTGCCCCAAATTAGAGCCTCTATATCATCACATATGCCCTTTGCAACATTGTTCCCTCAAGGATTAAATTGGCCCTAATTCTATTGGCCATCTTCAAGGCCCTAAGTAAAGATTTCTCCCATCCAGTTGTATCTGATTCTAGAGGATAGTGTTCATTACTATTTCTTAGCTGAGGGAGCCAGTGTTGTCTGAAGACACTTCCATGGTCATGTAGTCAGCATGTCTCTACACCAAGACAGGAGCTGGGGCAAGTAACAGGAACTCATCCCTCTGCAGGTCTCAATCCAGTTGACAAACATCGCATCTTTAACCACTGAGTCATCAAGGTATTGTTTTGCCATTTGGTCTGGGGATCCAAATGTGTACCTGACATTTGTGCTCTGGTTGTGCTGGTATGTGTTGGTGATTTTCTAATTCAACTGTGTGTGCAGACAGCAGCGGAATCAGATAGCAGGGAAGAAAGGGGATCAGTCTGGGAGCCTGGAGAGGACTCGGGTGAGGGTCCTGCATCCGATGCAGAGATGGAGCCACGACCATCTGGAAGTGGGGTGCTCTGGAGCCTTTGGAGTCTGGCAGCAGTGAGGCCAAGGAACAAGGGGAGCCGGTTCCCGATGCATGTGTACACAGAACTGCTAGAAGGCCAGAGCAGCTGAAACAAAAGGAGTGACTCAGGAGTAAGGCTGGGAGGTGATTGCCACTCCCATAAAGTATAAAGATGATGGCAAAGATGATGAAACCTTTGCAGGAAGCAAAGTCATTTGTTCGGTTCAGATTCATTCCTATTTGACACTTCTGTTACTGGCAGCACTTCACAGGAAAGAAAGTGCTTATCTTGAGGGACTTTTGAGATTCATTACCGGCTGGGAATGAAAATAGTTCCCAGAATTGCAATAAACCAAGACATGTTTTTAAAATAAGTGTGCACATTACTACAATCTGGGAAGCCTTGATCCAAACACTGTGAATTATTTCTTTTTTTCTCTTGTTTTGTATATTTGTGCTGTTTTAATTACTATTGGATGCTCAGTGTCCAGATTTTGAGATGGATGGCCATATAAATTGAAATAATAATTAAATAACTCATCTTCAACTTCACAAATCCAGAATAGCTTTTTGGCTAATGCAGAAAAAAAACAATGTTTTTCAGATGGTGCACTGCTTTATTGGCAGCTTTTCCGGGCATGCTGAGTGATGTAGGGTACTTCTGCATATTCTGTAACATCACCAAGAAATGAGGGCTACCTCTTTTGGTTGACGTATGTCATCAACTTCCTTCAACTCATAAAGGAAATCCAAACTACACAGCCCTCTGAGTAACACTTTTACAGAATTATCATCCTTACAGTGCAATGTGAAGTAATTCAAAACTATCAGTCTAGGCTAAAAGTAAAATACTGGCAGTCCCATTATGCTTAAGGCATATCTCGCTGCTAACCTTATTCACACAATGAGCTCCCAAGTCAGTTGAAGTTAATGAACTGCACCAAGCTGTAGGGCGATGATGCCAGTTCCTGTTACAGTAGTTGTAGAGATATGTACTGAGACAGCTCTGGACTAAGTGAAACATCCTGGGCCAATTTTTTTTATGAGATTAGGAATGCAGAAGGAGTATGTCTGATTGGTGGAATGGGAATTCTTCATAGGTCATCCAATACTTACATGGGGAAAAAGCATTATGGCACTCACTCCATTTTGGCACCAAAGACACAGAGATTATAGGCATATTTCATCCATTCCTCCCAGGAAGAACAAAACAAGGAGAATATCTGGCAGATCCCAGCTACTGAATAAAACAAAGTGTGATGAACTATGAAAACTGAAGCAGGGGTGGGATTCTACTGGTTTGGACCAGTTCTATCGAACCAGTTGTTATGATTCTGCACAGTTCAGAGAACTGGCAAATCATGCCCCTGGCTGGCCCTTCCCCTGCCCTCCCCACCCAGTCAATCCTTATCGCGTATGCGCAACATCACACACATGGCCCGACATCGCTTGACTATGTCTCACACCTCCCATGTCAACTCTTTTTAAGGTATCTTTTTCCCTCCCGACGATCAGTTTGTTCTGATGATCAGCTGTTCTGCGGATCCCCACCCACTGTCTTATTTGCTTCACCCAAGGCCTTCCCTGCAGCCCCAGGAGGGCAAAAAGGGGTGTGCGGAGGGAGGAGTCAAAGGGGGTCCTACCCCTTGGGCACTCTGTTTTTGCCTTCCTGGGCCTATGAATGCCTTCTGGGAGCCAAAAACACCCCCCCAGGAGGCTTCCCTGAGAGGCTGAGGTAGCTAATGTGGGCGTGGCTTAGGGGTGTGGCCATGTGACTGGATGGGCTTGGCTCTCTTTTTTTTTTGCAGCACCCCCTTCACCCATTTTTTTTTGCCACCTGGGCCTCAGGAAGCCTCCTGGGGGGGCATTTTTCCTCAGAAGCCTTTCCTTTGAGGCCAAGGAGCACTGCTACACCTGGCAAAAAAAAAAAAATTGGGGGCAGGGGGCTGCTGAGCCAAAAAAAAAAAAAAGAGAAGCCAAGCCCATCCAGTCACATGGCCACACCCACCTAGCCACACCCACAGAACCGGTTGTTAAAAAATTTGAATCCCACCCCTAAACTGAAGTTATCTTAGAAAAGGCATTGATCAGTTGGAAATAGCTTGATTCTCTCATTTGTTTTCACCAAGAAAGATGAACACTATTAACATATGCTAAAATTGCTCACAGAAGCTTAGTGGTAGACAACTAGTAGAGTTTGTGTGTATGTAGGTGGGTGCGCCCACATGCATGTGTGTAGAGAGAGAAAGAGAGATTTCCAAGTCACCCCACTACAAAATAAAAGCCACTTTTAATTTATGGACTGCAATCTAACAAGCTGATTTTGGACTTCCCAACTTAACTTAGTCAGCTGCTTATTTGGCATATGCTGTAGCAGAATTTAGTCTTGTGGCCCACCAGCAGCCAGCAGAGCTAGCAGCAGATTCAGACAGTGAGGAGGTTGGAGAGGAACATGGGCCAGTCCTGGAGTCTGGGGAAAGCTCTAATGAGTGCTCTGCATTGGAGGCAGAGATGGGGCCAGGGCCGTCCAACAATTATCAGCTGCCTTCGGAGTCAGAGATCAGTGGGCAGAAGAACAGCTGGAGCCTGTTCCTGATGTGCACATGCACAGAGCTGCCAGGAGAAGGGAATAGGGTTGACTTGGGAATAAAGGCACAGATGGACAGTGAATGGACCCTCCCATAAGGAATAAATAGGAGCGAAAGGGGAGTGGTGTTTTCGGGAGACAATTAATTCATTTCATTAATGTGAAGATGTGTTTGTGACTCAGAGACTCCTTTCCAAGTATTTTCTTGTACAGCACTGTGCTTGGAAGCTATCAGCCTGGCAATTCTCCATGCCTGATAAGGTCTCTGGTTGCAATTCACCCTTGAAAGACTGTTTGCTGGGACTTTGCTGGATGTGAATGATAGAAATTCCCATTAGCTTAATAAAAAGGGGTTTTGTTGGGATAAGGAGTCTGTTTCGTGATTTTGTGAAGCCTAGGTCAGAACATTTAGCTGTATTTAATTAACAGAGTCATAGACATCTGAGAGTTAAAAAAAACTGTAAATAAAATTGATTGGAATGATCAGAATGTTTGCTATATTCAGAAATATCAACTCTGACCCTTTACTAGCATTAAGCAAGCAATATAATAAAATGTTTTTAACAGTTTCAATAACCCTTTCACCACATTGGATACCACATTCATATCTATTAATATAGAAAAACACAACTCTGCATGCAACAGTAATGACCACACAAACAATATTTGTTCTTATAGACAAGTACCTATATTCTTCATATAAAATTGAAGAATTCTTCATATAAAAGTTTTTTTCTGCTTTCCTGTCTTAGTGTGGATTGCCATCTGCTGGTAGGCTCTAGGACAGAGGTCTCCAAACTTGGCAATTTTAAGACTGGTGGACTTCAACTCACAGAATTCTCCATCCAGGGGACCTCTGCTCCAGGGCTTAAACTATTATAGTTTTTATTCAAGGAAACAATAATAAAATTATGGAATTTGAAGGGATCACAAGAACCCTATACTTCAACTTTCTGAAATGTGCAAAAAAGCTACTTTGAACCATTTTTGAGAGGTGATTTATTCTCTTCTGAAAAACCCTCTAGAGATGGAGAAGCCACCACCTTTGTATTTAGACTGTCCCATTGTGCAGCAATTGCACTGTCAGGGTGTTTTTCCTTATACTTAAATGAAATATAAATAATTTCAATTAATACATGTTATTTCTGATCCTAGTTTTTGTGGCAACAGAAAAAAAAATCCCTATTTTCCTTTTTGCACCTTTTTAACATTAATGTCCTGAATACTGTATTATGAATCTCCTTTTCTCCAGACTATTATCCTCAATTCCTTTCAGCCTGTTTGTAGAGGCTTTCAAATTTCTGGGTCATCTTTGAGGTCCTTTTCTGAACCTGTAATAACTTGTCAATACCCTTCTGGGAATGTGCCCAGAATTGTATACAATACTCTAGGTTTGTTTGGTCCACCAGTGCAGTTAGAGCAGCATGCTGTAAGCATTTCTCATACATCTTTGATGCAATGGCTTTTCTGATGTAGCTAACAATTGTGGCAACTAAAAAAGTCTGTAGAGATTTTCAGTCATCCAGTTGTCCTAAGATGCTTTTTCAAGAGGCAACTGGACTTTCTTGGTGTTTTTTTTTTCTTTGAAGATCTTTTGCTTTTCATCCAAGAAGTATTCTTCAGCTCTCTTCAGAAGAAGCTCCTTGGATGAGAAGTGAAATGTTTTCAAAGAAAAACAAACAAACAATAATGTCCAGTTGCCTCCTGAAAAAGCACCATTGGGACAACCATGACCTGGATGCCTGAGAATCTCTACAGATTTTTAACTATATAATTTTGGATGAACATCTTTTGAATGGTGTGGGACTATGAATGGATTTCCAAAGAAAAAATTGCAGACTATAAGAACCAGGAGCAATACTCAGGTGACCCTGAGGACACAGATAAACTTCCAAGTGCTTCAACAACCTTCTAAAACAGGGGTATCAAACTCGCATTGTCACGTTGAAATATAATATAAATATAAATCCTTCCATTCCCCACGATGCTGTCAGAGTTGAAGAAGCTTCTTGGATGAGAAGCAAAACATCTTCAAAGGAAAATAAAAACCCAAGGAAGTCCAGTTGTCTCCTGAAAAACACCTTTGGGACAACCGCATTAGTTCCTCTAACAACTGTCTCATACGATTACCTCATGTGTGGTTGTTTGTCTATGATGATACCCTACATATATACATAGTGGCTTGTGGAGGAGGTATTTTTTTAATAGCCACAAAATGATTCACAAAAGAAAGAATGGGGGCTGAGTGTTGGCTGGCTAGCTAGGTTGTTTGTTTTTTTATTAACATCCAAAGTACTGCTAGATATTTTTTTGCACACCCAAGAGGCAACTAACAGGAAGGATTGGAAGTATCTATAATGGGATGTAGCTACTCAAAATAAAAAGTTGTCGAATTGGGGAGTGGCTTTACATATTACAGTGTCTGGAAAGAGCAATCTATACTTTCTCTAGCACATGATGCATCGTGACTTTCCCCCCCTTTGCTAAACCAGGGGTGGGTGTGACACCCCTGTGAGTCTAGCAGCTCGCTGAGTGAGCGGTTAAGTAAGGTACTTAAGTACTCTCTACCTGAGAGCAGAAAGAAAGTAGAGTTGATGCCCCCGCTCCTTAAGAAATGTAACTCCCCATAGAAAATACTGCCCTAAAGAGAAGCAATAGGAAAATAAAATACCTTAAGTCATCAGCAGGAAAATTTATGACTCAGAATCACCAGAGTTGTGTTATTTGTGCCATTTAGCAGCTCATTCTCCCCCACCACCACTCTCTAGTTTAATGTGAGTGACTACAGAATTAACACTTCCCCATCTCATGAGTTAAGACTTGAAAATATGTTGGCAAATATCTGTCTCACTCTGACATTGGCTTGTTTTTAGTATATAATTCTCTAGCTGTCAGGTCACACCGATGTGTAGAATGATGACAATGTGAGCCAGCTACACTCCCCCCCCCCCGGGCATTTTCACTGCAAAAATTGCTGGTTTTAGGACAAGCTGCACCAAACAAAAACTGAGAGCATCCTCCAGGAGCTGAACTGGAGAGACATCAGGATCCCTGGTAGAAGTCACCCTCTCCTTGCAGTAGCTTCACATGTCCTGCTTCTTCTGCATTTCACTTGCATTTGATATATCTAAATGGTATATTACATTTAACAGCCTCTTTCCTCTAGGACATCAGGACAGCTTACAAGAGAGCCAGTCTATTTCCACACAACTGTAGCTCTATAGAATAGGTTACACCGCGTAGTGGCACAGTGGTTAGAATGCAGTACTATTTCTGCTCTCTGCTGTCTGCCTGCAGTTCAACAGTTCTATTCTCACCAGCTCAAGGTTGACTCAGCCTTCCATCCTTGCGAGGTCAGTAAAATGACCCAGATTGTTGGAGGGCAATATGCTGACTCTGCAAACTGCTTAGAGAGAGCTGTAAAAGCACTGTGAAGTGGTATCTAAGTGCTGCTATTGCTATTGGGAGAGAATGAGAGGTCCAAACTCCCCCACTATCTGATGGGACTTGAACCTGACTCTCCTAGATTTCAGTCAAACATCTTTCAAGAACATCAGATTTGCTCTCCAGGAGAATGAAGACTTTTGAGAATTTAGGAAATCAACATGGGCTATAGGAATCTTTATACCTAGCACAGAAATGGGAAAGAGACAAAAAAGTCTGAAATTGAATCTCTTTGAATATTGTGGATAAATAGGAGGAAATAAAATTAACTAGATCATGGGAAAGATTAGAGGCTTCTTAGCAGACAAGATAGAGCCTGCAAAGATATCAGATATATTGACTGTTTCCTAGTATGATTTGATTGCTTATTCTCCCTTATGACTATTATTAAGTGTTGTACCTTATGATTCTTGACAAACTTATCTTTTCTTTTATATACACTGAGGGCATTTGCACCAAGTCAAATTCCTTGTGTGTCTAATCACACTTGGCCAATAAAGAATTCAGTTCAGTTCAGAAATGGGGACTTCCCAAAGGGGGGGGGGGAGATTGTTCCCAAAGAACTGTGAAATAATACATAGAATTGAGGAAAGTGTACAAAATCTGTGAAGCTGTGCATAGTAGGTACCTCCACCACCAGGCACTGAGAGAGCCACAGGAAGAGAAAGGAGAGAAGCTAGCCTGCAAATGATGGATAAGAAGAGAGGAAAGGACTTAGCCCAGAATAAGAAGCAATCTGAGAAGATAAAACAAGAAAGATTTACTCAGGAGAACAAATGGCAAAGCTGTCAATTTATGAGAGTTAGAAAGCTTACTTATGAAAAAGAGGTGGGCTAAGAAGATAAAGAAAAATAAAGAGCAAGATCAAAAGACTACATGTGACAAAACGATAAAAGAGAGAAGGTGCATGGTTTTGATAACTTGGCCAAAGTGTAACTTCAGGAATGAAACTTTTAATCTGTTTTTTATCTGTGAATTTTTGATTTGATCAAGGAAGAGATATGCCCCAGTATATGTCATCTGAGGGTCAGTCATGGCTGACAGAACTGAAGAGGCAGAAGGACCAACAACAGAATTGCATGACCCATCAAGGAGGATGTTGAAGAGGAATCAAGCAACCAAGTCTGAGACTTTTTGCTATAACAGCTATGGCTGGGAGCATATTTGCCAAGGTAAGAGTTGAACTGTTTGATTATGTACTGTATGTTTGAAACATGTGTCTCTTTAAAGAGCCTTTTCCTGCTGTTGGGAGCCTGCTGGATTAAATTAGCACAATATCCTATGCTCACAGCTATCACATAGCAATAGCAGTTCACAAATCCCGCATGTACAGGTGTGGCTATCATAACATGATTATTATAAATATTTTATAATATTTTCTGATTTTTAATATAGCAAGAACACTTAGACTTATATACTGCTCCATACAGAGATGGTATTCAGCAAGTACTGACCAGTTTTGGAGAACCAGTAGCAGAAATTTTGAGTAGCAAATACCCCTTCTGACTGCCCCTGCCCCTGCCCCCAATCTATTCTCTGCCTCCCGAGTCCCAGCTGATTGGCTGGGTCTTCTTTTGTTGCCCTGCACAGGAGAATGGAGCTGGAAAGCAGGTTAGTGGGGTGGGGAGGGAATGGAATTTTGCAGTAACCTTCCCCTGTCATGCCCACCAAGCCATGCTCACAGAACCGGTAGTAAAAAAAAATGAATCCCACCACTGGCTCCATAGAGCTTTACAGACTTCTGTAAGTGGTCTTACAGAATCAGCATATTGCTCCACATCAGTCTGAGTCCTCATTTTACTGATCTCAGAAGGATGGAAGGCTGAGTCAACTTTGAGCAGGTGAGAATTGAACTGGCAGCCGCTCGTCAGTAGAGTTAGCTTGCAATATTTGCATTCTAATCACCGCACCACTGCATATTTCCTATATTATTATTTTTTTCACTCACACTTTTTAAAATATACTTGTATTGTGTTTCTTGCCACCATAAAAAAAAATTAAGGGTTAGAATAAAGGACTTCTAAAGAAGTCGTTTCCAACCTGTGATTCTATTATTCTTGTTCTGTTTAATGATTGCTAGCTGAGAATCATTCTCTGCTTTTCACATAAGGACAGATAAATAAAAAAAGTTTTAATGCAATTTAGCCCTAACAAATTTCATCATTCCCTTCAAGTATTCATTTTAATTGGCTAACATGGCTAATGAGCCTGTGAGAATAATTCTAGTCCTGAACTCCTTCTGATTTATCTGCTAATCAAAGAAATCTTAATGAACAAGTTATTTGAAGCCATATTTCTTATTTGGGAAATTTCTACAAATATTACAATATACTTAGATTATGATTACTAACAGCCCTGAGAAAGATCAAGAAAGAACCAATGATTTATGAATTTTATTTTAGCTAATCTATTGTGGTCTGTTTGACTTCCACTTAGCATGTTATATGAGCAAAACTGGTGCAGTTTAAAACAATAATCTTTGGCTTTATAAATTGTGATTCCAAAACATTCAAAAGCCATGTTTAAATAGACCATAACATACTACAATATGTGAACTTAAACCTTTTTGTGATTTAAAAAAAAAATTATATATTCTTCTCCTGCTTACCTAAGTTTCCCAATTTTTCTGGAATCTACCCATAGACAGCACCACAAGTAGAACATGTACCAATAATCTAAACTGGTACACAGACATGCAATAAATACCAGCCTATGGGGCTTCCTTGTTCAATGTTTATTTATTTGACTTTGTATTAGAAATAAGCAATCAGAATAATTTGGGTATAGTATGGCTCTAACTCTGGCATTCAGCAACTGAGTAGTTACACTCTGCAGGAAGGGAAACTTGTCAACCAAAGGAAAATATGGCAGGAGAATTAGCTGGAGCTACAAGTAGACACAACACTGTGTCTATCTGTGCTTTAAATATGTGAGTCCTCTCCCTGCAAGGACTGCTGATGATTGCTTCTTCCTCACCCTACCCCAAACAGTTTTCTGACTTTCTGGGTATGGAAACTACTTATAGTTTGTCATCTCAAGTGTCAGTCTCACTACACTGGCCTTCATGGAGTGTATTACTTAATCCAGCCAGCCTTAAGTTCGGTATGTGTCTGATTTCACTTGGTTTAGCTGAGGTGGATGGAGAAGCAATGCTGGGTCTAACTGCATAAAGTTACAAGGAGATATTGTAAACTAGATCTGTAACTCTCAGACAGAGTTACCTACTTTCAAGACACCAGGGATTAAATCGAAGAACTTCTGGCCTCTCTGCTACTCAGATTCAATCTTTTTCCTGCAGATCAATTTTATAACTTCAATTATAACACAGTGGAGACTCCGAGAAAAAAGTTGATACTGTTTTTTTTTGTTTTGTTTTGTAGTTCAGCACTACTGTAGCAACAAGATCAGAGGATGAAAACTGATGGCATTGTATACTTTAAAAGCAGATTTTAAGGTGCCAACAGGATCAAGCAATTTGTTTGCACTAGCTTTATAATTCACATTATTGCTGTGATGGTATGTAATTTTTCTTGCTCTAGTTGATAATAATGTGATGACTTTGATCACACAGACAGTGATGTCACCCTTCCTGATGATTCACTGAATCACGCTTACTCAGTTCACACAATTTCCAGGATTTATGTAACACAGTGAAAATATTATGTGGACCAGGTTCTACATTCTACACTCATGAAGTTAAAATATAGTCCTGGAGCAGTGGTGAATTTCTTGTAGGTCCTTTTTTTTAAAAAACAAATTTTATAAATTTTACAACTAAAAACAACTCGACAACACATACATGAATGAAAGAGCAGAAAGAAAGAAGAAAAAATATAAAGAAAAAGAAGCAGAAAAAATTTAAAAACATTCTCATTTTCGACAGTTTGTAGGATCTTTCCTTCCCTTAATTTTGCCATATCCGCACACTTTATCCTTACAAAAATTTGTATATATCACTCATATAAATGTATCTTATTCTTACTATCTTATAATATAAAATCTATCTCTGTTCTAATCATTTATACCAATAGTTCCAACTATTATAATATATTGAAGTATCTTTGTTTTTTTAAAGCTAGAGTTAGTCTGTCGATTTCTGCGCAGTTTGAAATTTTTTGGATGGTCATCTCTGTAGGTATATGAGGGTGCTTCCAACATTGAGCAAAGGCTAATCTAGCTGCTGTTAGTATGTGTATTGTTATATATTTTGCTTTTTTTGATAATTCTTTATCAAAAAACCCTAACAGAAAGGACTCTGGTTTGTACTCGATTTGTTCTTTGATTATATCTTCCAGCCAATTACTAATTTTCTGCCAGTATTTTTGGGCTTCTATACAGGACCACATGTGGAAAAAGGTTCCCTCTTTTTTTTTTTTACATTTCCAACATTTTGGACTCACTTTAAGGCACATTTTCGCCAATCTCGAAGGGGGAAGGTGTCATCTATAAAACATTTTATATACGTTTTCTTTGTATGCTTTCAATTTTGTAATCTTATTATTTCTTCCCCAGACTTTTTCCCATTCTATTAGGGTGAGGTTACATCCTACATTCCTACTCCAGGCTATCATATTCCCTTTTTACTGTTTCTTCTTCTAGTTCTACTTCTAATAAACAATTGTAAAATTTAGTTATATTTTTTTTACCTGGTCCTAATAAAATTTTGTCTAATTGCTGGGGTTTATTATTAATTCCAANTTGTCTAATTGCTGGGGTTTATTGTTAATTCCAAATTCCTTCCTATCTTGTTTATATCTGCTATGAATTTGTAGGTATACCCATTGATCTATTTTAAATCCCCGCTCTTGGAGTTCTTGTCTCGATTTCAAATTTCCTTGTATGTCCAATAAAGCCTTGTATTTAATCATTTTAGAAATATCTAAATTGTTTGGGTGGATCATCGCCTCCATTGTTGATAGCCAGATTGGTACTTTCAAATAGTGTTTTTTGCATATTTTTTTCCAATTAATTAATAATGAGTCTCTAATTAAATGTCTGTGGAAATATTTTTGGTTAACTTTCCCTATGTCCCATAAAAAGGCGTGCCACCCCTTTTGTAGATCATGGCCTTCTAAAAATAAGATTCTCTTATTATTTAAATTCACCCAATTTTTTAACCATACTAAAGTGGCAACAGTATAATACAATTCCCAATTTGGAAGTGCCAACCCTCCCCTGTTCCTCATATCCTGCATTGTTTTTAAATTTATTCTAGGTTTTTTTCCTTGCCAAATAAATTTAGTGATTATTTTGTTAAGTTCTTCAAAAAAAATTTATGTAATTTGATTGGAATCATCTGAAATAAGTATAAGAATTTTGGGAGAATATTCATTTTGATGGTTGCAATCCTGCCCAATAGTGAGAGTTGCAGTCTGCCCCATAATTCTAAGTCTTTCTTAACCTGTAGCAACAATTTATCATAATTATTTTCTTTAAGTGCCTTACAGTGTGCTGTCAACCATATTCCTAAATATTTAACTTTCTTTGTCACTTGTATTCCCATAACTTCTTCTAAATCTTTTTCCTGTTTTTCTGGTAAATTTTTAATCATTAATTTTGTTTTCTTCCTATTAGTTTTGAGTCCTGCTACCGTTATAGCTATCTCTTTCAGCAAGTGAAAATATTTTTTCAAGGCACCCAAAGGACAGACAAGGAATAATGGATGAAAACTGTTCGAGGAGAAATTCAACCTGAAAATAAGGAGGAATTTTCTGACAGGGAGAACAATCAACCTATTGAACAGAAGTTGCCTTCAGAAGTTGAAGGAGCTTCATCCCTGGAAGCTTTCAAGGAGAGACTGGGCTGCCCTCTGTCAGAAATGGTGTAGGGTCTCCTGCTTAGGCGGGGGTTGGACGAGATGACCTACAAGGTCCCTTCCAACTCTGTTAATCTGTAAAATGATATAAGATCTTCAAGCCAACTTTAGAAAAGGTCAGGGAACATGAGACATTATTTGTCATTTCTGAGCTCCCCTAAAACAGAAATTCTGAGAAGGAATTTGGATGTCAATCTCTCCTTGCCATGTCTCCCCAAAAGAGGATCACAAAGCAGCTCACCTTTGGTGGTTATCGCAGCTGGAGAAGACCAGCAGGGGCTGAAGCAGGGTCATGTTCTCCCCATCTTCTCCCACTGTTGGATACAAGGAGATGAGAGCTGGCTCAGCCAAATGCCTGCCCCCAGAGCAGGAAGGGAGATCTTTAGAAGCAAGCCACTTGGTTGTCTGCATGAACCATGGTAGATGGTGGGGCTTAGGGGGAAACGTACCTTGGGGTGTGGGTCCTAGGGATATTCCTGTCCTGGATCCTGCAGGGAATACAATCAGGAGGAGGTCCTCTGGGCCCAAACTCTCCTGTCTGGGACTTACTTGGAGACAAGGGAAGCCACACAGGGAAGTTTAATTGTGTAGAGCGAGGGGTGAAAAGGAAGGGAGCAAAGCACAGTAATTCTTCAGATTTGAAAAATTCATGGCCAATGAAGAGCAAATATTTGAGTTCAGTTCCTCTACATCCATCCTGGCCAACAGATGTCAGGACCCAACATATCTGAAAGGCAGGGTGAATGGGAGCTGACAGGTACTTCTTTTTTTAATTTTTTTTTTGACAACAAACATAAGCATAAAACAACAGATAAAACCATCTTTCCATTGTACAGCGTGTTGGGTGGTACATATCTTTCATGTACAATATCAAATTATAAATACACATCATTCTTTTTGAGCAAATCTCAACTATCACATGACCTAATACATGATATCATTCATTCCATTATAATCAATTATAAGATATCATGATATTATATTATCTTTACTATTATGTTATATTTCTATTATAATATATTTTATTTCCCTATTGTCTTGTCTAGCCATTGGTAAAATAAATCCCAAATTTTGTCATATTCTTTATCTTGTTGCTCTCTAATTGCTAATGTCAATTTTCTCATTTCACTTTTCCAATTTTTGGCAAATACAATTCTAGCTGCTGTTAACACATTTATAATTAAATATGACAATTCTCTATTGTATCCTTCAGGTAAGATGCCCAATAAAAAAATCTCTGGTTACAAGTCTATATGCTGTTTTGTCATTTTTTCCAACCAGATATGGATTTTAGTCTTGGCTTCTACACACATCTACCACATGTGATAATATGATCGAGGTATCTGATGACACTTCCAGCATTTCTCCAATTTGTTCTTGAACATCCTTGCTATTCTTGCTGGGGGTAAATGCCACCCTGACAGATACTTCTTGAATATTTGATGTCCCACCCTGGACAGAGGGAGTTTAGGACAACTCACCATGGATGATTTGCCATGGCCAACTCTCCACAGTGAACTTACCATGGGTCAAAAGTTACATAATAGCGAAGAAATGGTGGAATAGAATCATTAAATAAAAAATGCAAAAGGAAGGACAAAATGAACAAAAATGTAAATAATTGTTTATTTATTTTAAATAATTAAATAATATTGTCCCACAGTGAGTTGTCCCATGGTGAGTTGATTGTAGTGAGTTGTTCCATGGCAAGTTGGCCATGATGATTGGCAGCGGTGAGTTAACCACAGCAAATGGGCCATGGTGAGTTGTCCCATTCTGCCTGAGCAGGTCTCCCACCCATATTCTGCTTTTCCCTCTGTCTTGCGGCCCCAAAGGGTTGGGTGAAGGTTGATGTTTCCACTGCTTGTTATGGATGGAGCTGGGTTCTTCTGAGGTTCTGTAGAGATGTGCAATTGTTTAAGAGGCTCCTCCTTTCGCATTCTTTTCACTTGATCAGTACAATGAAGCCAGGGAAAACTGAGAACCATCAGAACTGCTTGTCTTGCCTGCCAAGGCCTCTCTTGGTCTAGTTGCTTTTTTCTTTTGCTTCCAAATGAGAGAAAAATCTGGAATCTGTGGGGTATTGCCTGCCCCCAGCAGCCTTTGAACCCATGAGAACTTACATGTCATCAAACAGATCTTTTCTGAAAATGTTACGAGAATCTAAAGAAAATGGGGGGGTTGGGTTGCCAGATTGGGAGATCTGTTACCAGGCCTCTGCATTTACTTGGGTGAGAGAATGGATAAACCTGAGGCATAGAAGGTTAATATTGCTGGAGGGACATGACCTTCAATTGGGATCAGAGGTTGTTGTGGTCCGCCGGCAGCCGGTGTGGATGGCAGCGGTATCAGACAGTGGGGAAGAACAGGGACCAGTCCGGGAGTCTGGAGAGGACTCGGACGAGGGTCCTGTGTCTGATGCAGAGATGGGGCCAGGACCATCTGGAAGTGGAGTGCTCCCTTCAGAGCCTCCAGAATCTGGCAGCAGTGAGGCAGAGGATCAAGGGGAGCCTGTTCCCAGTGTGCGTATGCACAGAGCTGCTAGAAGGCGAGAGCAGCTGAAGCAGAAGGGGCGACTGGGGAGTCAGGAGTAAGGCTGGGAGTTGATTGCCCCTCCCATCAGGGATAAAAGTCAGTTCTCAATGACGAAGAGCTTTGCAGGAAGCAAAATAGTTCAGTAATCTCCGAGTCCTTCTTGAAGCTCTGTACTCTGATCAGTTTTTTCTAGGTTCTTGGGTTGGTTGATGTTAGCCTTAATTGGACTTCTGTTTCTTGGCAGCATTCCACAGCACTGAAAAATCTGCTCTTATCTGGGGGAACTTTGTCTAATGAGTGCTGGGAGTAATTCACTCTAATGAGTGAATTACTCATT
This sequence comes from Laticauda laticaudata, assembly GCA_004320025.1. Classification (NCBI taxonomy): domain Eukaryota; kingdom Metazoa; phylum Chordata; class Lepidosauria; order Squamata; family Elapidae; genus Laticauda; species Laticauda laticaudata. The sequence goes on from BHFT01009065.1 coordinate 21,330, forward strand.
ATTCACTCTAATGAGTGAATTACTTGCTGGGAATGCAAGTAATTCCCAGGGTCACATTAAAAAAGGTTTTACTTTTAAATTCAGTTTGTGTTTTATTAAGTTCAATGAAGCCTGGGTCAGAACAGAGGTGGTATTCAGACTGGTTCCGGCATACCGATAGCGGAAATTTTGACTAGTTTGGAGAACTGGCAAATGCCACCTCTGTCTGGCCCTGCCCACCCCCCTTGGCCTTTCCTGTCCTATATTCCCTTGTTTTTTTAGCTCAGCTGATTTGCAAGGCAGAATCCCATGCCTCAGCTGAGCTATAAAACAGCTCACCTAGTGCTGACACAGAGGGAGGTTTTCGAGTGCTCCATGCATGAAGCACACTCCCATGATAGAACCAGTAGTAAAAAAAAAATTGGAAACCCACCACTGATTGGGATGGCATGCTTTTCTGTGGTACGGGGAAAAATAAAATACACAGACGTTTTCAAAGACACTATGTCAGAAAAACTTTACTCCTAATATGGGAAAAAGTCAAGCAAAAAATTAAATGAGAATATCAGTCTGGAAGTACTTACACATCCAAATGGTATTAATTTGGAAAAAAAATTGTAACATATAAAGACAAACAAGTCTTTTCATTTAGAAAACAGGATTTCGTCTTAGGCTTATGATTAAAAACTCAATGGTGCCTAAGACAGCTATTAACCTACTAGGAGACTGATCAAGTTCTCAGGAATTTCTTTTCCATCTCTTAAAATAACCCCTCCTAAAATAATAGTCTTTCAAAACTACATTTGATTTCTGTACCTATTAATTAGACCACTGATATCAAAATTAAAATTTGCTTCAAAACACACACTTAAAAAAAAACTTTTCTAGGGTGTTTTTCCAATGGTGCACTATTGTAACATTTTTTTAATCCTCGTTAAAACCTATTAGTCTATGCATGGTGTGAGCTGCGATATAATAAGGTTTCAGCTTTAAAATGTGAAGCAGTCTTCTCACACGGAGTTATAAAACTTTCTACCTCACCAATAGTTAACTACAGGGGTGTGATTCTACTGGTTCAGACCGGTTGTATAGAACTGGTTGTTATTATTCTGCGCAGTTCGGAGAACCAGTAAATCATGGCTCTGGCTGGCCCTGCTCTGCCCCTCTCCGCCCGTCCCTCCCTGCCCAGTCAGTCCTTATTGCACATGCGCAGCATCACGTGCATGCCCGACATCGCTGTGTTCTTCCCTGCCAAGTCACCAAGGTGTTTCTTTTTTTCCCCTCCTGATGATCAGATGTTCCTATGCTCAGCTGTGCTGAATTTCCCTTCCCTCTCTTACTGCGATGCAGGAAGCCTCAGGAGGCTTCCCTGAGGCCCAGGAAGGCAAAAATGGGGTGCAGCTCCCCCGGCTCCTTTTTTTTTCTACCTTCCTGGGCCCCAGGAAAACCTTCTGGGAGCAAAAATGCCCCCCAGGAGTTCCCCTGAGCCCCAGAAAGCCCCAAAACGGAGCATGGGGAGGGGCTGCATGCCTGTCCCAGGCTCAGTTGTTTTCCCCTGCTGAGCCCTAGGGAAACCTTCTGGGAGCAAAAATGCCCCCCCCAGTAGGCTTCCTTGAGGTCCAGAAGACTCAAAAAATGGGGGGGGGGTGCTGCAAAAAAGGAAGAAGAAGCCACACCCACCCAGTCACTTAGCCACACCCACATAGCCATGCCCGCCCAGCCACACCCACAAACCAGCTCCGTTACACAACAGTAGGGATTCAAACCACCAAACTGATGACCTGAGCCACTGATCCACCACGTCCCTGTGTAACTAAGTAGTTACAGCACAGCAAAGCTAGAATTAAAAGTTTGTGCATGAAGGTTCTCCAGTTAACTTTCTTTTTCCCATTCCTCCCCCCTGTTATCTCTTTATTCTCCAGTTACATTCAAAGAATGCGCTAGGGATTCGAACCACCAAACTGCTGACCTTTCTGATTGACAAGCTCAGTGTCTCAGCCACTGAGCCACCGCGTCCCTCTAATGTGCCAATATGACAACTCTAATAAAATGGTACTTTGAGGAATTGTTTGTCTCGGAGTTTATTGGTTTGGAGTTGGAATGCTGACATTGTCTTTAGAACTTCCAAGAAGAATCCTATATTCTTCTGTGACTTTCCAGGACCTTCCTCAGGGCCCCCTTCACCTCCTTGTTGCGTAGGCTGTAGATCAGGGGGTTCACCATGGGGGTGACAATGCAATACATAGTAGAAATCAGGGTGTCAGTCTCCAGGGAGTAGCCAGCACTGGGCTGGTTGTAGTTAACAGACCCATTCCCAAAGTAAAGAAGCACCACTGTCACATGAGAAATACAAGTGGAAAAAGCTTTGTGCCTTCCTGTGTTGGAACGGATACGCAGGATGGAGGCAAGGATGTAGAAGTAGGAGATGACCACCAAAAGGAAGGGACCCAATCCCACAAACACAGTGGCGATGTGGATTGTTATCTCACTGACAAATTTGTCACCACAGGCGATTTTCAGCAGAGGGGGTAGATCGCAGAAGATGTGGTGGATCTGATTATGTCCACAGAAATGGAAGTTGGAAGCCAAGGCTGTGTGAACTGTTGCATCCAGGAATCCCCAGATCCAGGCCATAGTGGCTGCTGTCACACAAACACGTGGACTCATGAGGTGTGAGTAGCGCAAAGGCTGACAGATGGCAGCGTAGCGGTCATAAGCCATGATGGCCAGCAGCCAGCATTCTGAGCCCGTGAACCCTATCAAGAAGAACATCTGGGTCAAGCAATGGTTGAAGGAAATGGTGTGCCTTTGGAGAAGGAGGTTTGCTAGGATCTTGGGGACGGTGACTGTTGAGTAGCAGACATCCAAGCAGGATAAATGGCTGAGGAAGAAATACATGGGACTGTGAAGGTGGGAGTCTACCAGGATGAGAGTGATGATCATGAAGTTACCCAGAATGGTGACCAAATAGATGGTGAGGAATAGCAGGGCGAGATAGACCTGGCCGTGTGTGATGTTGGAGAAACCTAGAAAAACAAACTCAGTAACAAGAGTGTGGTTGCTGAAATCCATGGGAATGCAGTGATTATGTGTCACAGAGATCTTAAGGATGACACCAAATGAGATTTCTTTTTCCTTTTTTCTGTATAAATGCCTCTCACACAATATTAGATCTGGAATCTTCAGGTTTTGTAAGAAAATACAAATCCTGAGATGTCTACCTCTGCTACTTTTGCTTCTGTCAGTTAAAGGCTTTCCACTTTCAGAGCAGCTGCTGGGATGTTTCAGAGTCCAGCTCATGCCAAAACCAGAGACATGACTGTCTTTCTCACAGCTGTGGAAATGATCCGTCTTTTGATAAAAGCCCATGAGTCGAAGCAGTGTGACCTAGCAGGAGAAAGAAATGGAAGGAGGAGTATTAAAACAATCTAATGATCATTGATTAGGAAGCATGTTAAGATCTACCTCATGACCACATTAAGAGTGAAGAAGCAGTGGAGAACTTTGTGGTTGCAATTCCTATTCTCCATTTAACATGTTTGTTTTCTAAAGCCCCCAAAGGCCAGACAAGGAATAATGGATGGAAACTGATCCAGGAGAGATTCAATCTGGAAATAAGTAGAAACTTTCTGTCAGGGAGAACAATCAACTGATGGAACAGAAGTTGCCCTCGGAAGTTGTGGGAGCTTCATCCCTTGAGGCTTTCAAGAAGAGACTGGTCTCCCATCGGTCAGAAATGCTGTAGGGTCTCCTGCTTGGGCAGGGGGTTGGACTAGATGACCTCCAACATCCCTTCCAACACTGTTAATCTGATCTATAAGTTAAAATACAAAAGTGAATAAGAAAATGTTGGAGAGGAAGTGGGAGGAAGAGAAGTGAGGAAGAGTAGGGAAAAGAAAAGACAAAGAAACATTGATTTCCGACTCTCTCTGTTGCAGTAAAATAAAGCATGAACATCAAATCACAACTTGTTTTTTTTTCATAATGTGAGCAGACCACTTCTATAAAGATCTATCAATCTATTAAGTAAATCCCAAGATCAAAGTTTCATTCTTTTCCACTTCAAGCACAAAGATCAGAAGAGGTTTCCATGTGGAAACACAAATACTTTCAGTCTTTTCTTTGATCAAAATAGACAATTTTGCCATTTCAGCCAAACTCCATCACCATTCTTTCATGATAGGAACAGAAGTGTCCTTCCAACAAATGCTCAAAATTGGGAGCGTCCTATCAAATACTGGTGTCCCCCAAGGCAGTGTTTTAGGACCAACTCTCTTCATACTCTTCATAAATGACCTCTGTGATCGTATCAAGAGCAACTGCGTTCTCTTCGCTGATGATGTAAAGCTATTCAATATCACAGACAATACTGCTACCCTTCAAAAAGACCTCGACTATGTATCAGAATGGTCAAACAAATAGCAACTTCAAATCTCCACAAATAAATGCTCTATCTTATATATTGGCCAAAAAAAATCAGAAAATAAAATCCAGGCTGAACAGTCAAGACCTTGTTGATGATCCAAGTCTATAAAGGACCTTGGAATACTCATCTCTAATGATCTAAGTGCTAGAGTCCACTGTAACTACAGAGCCAAAAAGGCATTAAGAGTTGTTAACCTCATCCTACGTAGCTTTTTCTCTGGTAATATCACACTGCTAACTAGAGCATACAAAACGTTTGCTAGACCAATATTTGAATACAGCTCATCAATCTGGAACCCACATTACGTATCTGATATTAACACAGTTGAGAAAGTCCAGAAATATTTNTTGCCTTCTTTGAGAATCTCACATGTGCCTCTCTGGGGAGTTTATTCCTTCTCATGTAGCTTGTGTGTATTCTAAATATTTCATACATCCCAGCAAACATTTCCTATTTACTCACCTCCAACACATCCACAACAACTCTGCCATCTTTTCAGCAAAATCTTCCTCTTTTTCCTCCTCAATGTTCTGGAATCTCAAAAAATAATTACAGTTCACTCAAGATCCTTGTCTGCCTGGATGAATAAATAATCCATCTCTTCCACTTTTTAATCTGTTTCTTCTGTTTTCTCTTCTATTTTCTGGATCTGTTGTTCATTTTTAGTTATTATTTGCTGGATGTTATCCATGTTATCCTCCATCTTTTGCATTCTTTCTGTCATGTCATCATGATTCTTGGATATGGCTTCTTGTAATAACTGGAACATTGATTTCATTTCTGTCTGGAAAGTATTCAATGGATTATTTATTCATCCAGGCAGACAAGGATTTTGAGTGAACTGTAATTATGCTGGAAATGGATAGAGCAGAATATTTTTTGAGATTCCAGAACATTGAGGAGGAAAAAGAGGAAGATTTTGCTGAAAAGATGGCAGAGTTGTTGTGGATGTGTTGGAGGTGAGTAAATAGGAAATGTTGCTGGGATGTATGAAATATTTAAAGAATACACACAAGCTACAGAGAAAAGGCAATAAACTCCCCAAGGAGAGCACATGTTGAGATTCTCAAGAGGCAATAAGAGAGGAAAATACTTCAAAAGAGCAAAAGATGTGAATTAAATCAGGAAATGGTTGGACCGTATATAAATTGAAAAGAAAAAAAAAACCTGAACATCAACGGAGGTAGGTGAGAAATGCACTCTTTATTACCAAATGAAGATAAAAAATAATTCAAGAGGAATTATGCGAAAAACTGTATGACCAGGAGAAAATGTCAGAAAATAGAAAAAAACAATATTTGCGAAAAAAATCGAATTCCTAAAGCTATCCGAAAACAGTAAAGGCTGCATATGAACGAACAATAACAATGTGGAAATTGACAGAAGCAATTAGAGACAAAAGAATAATAAAACGCCAGAGGCCAATGGGTTACCAGCAGAACTGTATAAATATTTATAAAAGATACATTAGCGCCGAATTATGTTGGAAGTTAAATTAAGTCTGTTTAGAAGCGAAAGTACCAAATCCATGGATAGAAGCAAATATTACTCTTATCAGATTTAATGCAAGATTAAAAAAAAACTGTAGACCAGTATCTTAACTGAATGAGGCCTATAAATATATGCTTCAATGATAGCAGAGATTAAAAATTAAAAAGATCCATTCATTTTTGAATGAATTATATATGTAGCAATCAGAATGAAATGCTGTCAAAGAGGCCAGATTAAAAACATGATTTTTAAACATATTATGAAGCACATCCTGGAAAACAAATGGCATTGAGTTTTTTAGATACACAGAAAACATTTGATAACTTCAATTGGCAATTTGTGCCAATTAAATTCATGGATTTTGGGGAGAGATTTATTAAATGATTAAGGCCATATAATCACAAACCAAACAGCTAAGATGATGGTAAATGGGACATGACAGAGAATGTTAATATAAAAAAGGCACAAGACAAGGATGCCCATTATCCCCCTTACTATTTATTACAGGACTTTGGAAGTGCTAATTTTTTATTAGACAAGACAAAGAAATAAAAGGAATGGAAATAAAAAAAGAGAAATACAAGTGACAGGCATTTGTGGACGATTTTGGTTTTTATCTTAGAAAGATCCACAAAAAATTAAATTAAAGAGTTAAATGTAAAAATAGAAGAAATTTGGTGAAATCACAAGACTGAAAACAAACAAAGAAAAGACTAAAATACTAATTAAAATCTTACAGATACACAGAAAAGAGAGACATAAAGATGAAAGAATTGACATAAAGATAGTCAAGAAAGTAAAAGTACCTAGGGATACAATTAACATCAAAATGTGCAATGATTAAAGAGGACAATTCTCTTAAGCTATGTAACAAATCAAATCAGATTTGGAGAAATGAAAAAACTTGCGAACTGTTTGTTGCCAGGAAGAATAGCTGAAAATGAATATTTTGCTAGACATACTTATTTCAAAACAATTCCGTAAAACTGGGGAAGGGGAAATTTGAAGAACTAAAAAAATAATACTAAGATATATCTGGCTACCATGTTTTCTCCAAAAAGATGAGCCACCTGGAAAAGAAAGCCCTATCATGTTTTTGAGCACATGGTGATCAAATTAAGCCCACCTAGAAAATTAGCTCCAATTAAGACCCCACCCCCACCCCAAGGTGCAGGCATACAGGTAAAAAATAAAGCTAAAATGCGGGTAAGGGGGTGGAGCTGCTCTTCTTACCATTCTTTGTACACCCCAACACCTGCTTCATCTTCTGTGGCGCCACTCGCATGCATCGCCTTGGCCTCCTTTTTGCCTTTCAATTATTGACTCACTTCACGGCGGGTGGCACAACAGCCCCACCCAACAGGAGCTCATTACTGGTCCACTTTTCTGCAGCCACTTGCTGCCATTTGCACATATCGCCCTGGCCTCTGTTTTCCCTTCAGATGCCTTCCGGAAAGCCCTCTGTTAGTTAACATGGTTTTTAAGCCCATGTCACAGTGAACCAACGGATCAAAAGAGGATGTAAAACGAACAAAAAACCTTGCCATCCATTCGGAAACGCGATGTACTCACTGCCTCCGTTTTGCTTCCTCTCTATCCGTCCAGCATCCGTTTATTGACGTTTCATCCGCTCCAAAAGTTTTGGGCTGCCTAAAACTTTTGCGCGGAAAATGTATCCAGTTCGTCCGTTCTGCATCCACTATGCATCCGCTACGCATCGCTATGCATCCGTTACGCATCCGCTATATCCGCTAGGCATCCTCTGCACATCCGCGCAACTTGCATCCGCCCGGACACAGGGAGGAAGCGGAATGGACGCAGAAGAGATGCAGAACGGAATGCCTAGTGGAAACAAAGCGTTTAAAACGGAAAAAACATCACAGAGGGGACCTATCTCAGATATTAAGGATGTCTGCAGGATGCCTAGAGGATGCCTAGAGGATGCAAAGGGACACCTACATTGCCTATAAAAAGGGAGCAACTCACCTGCATCTTACTTTTGAACAGCAGCCCAGTGGTGCAGACATCTTCAGCCTTCATCTGGCTCTTCCTCTTCCACAGCATCCAGTCATGTCCACCGTGGACTGTAACAAAGTCCTTTCGGCAGCTACCATCGTTCTGCAACAGTGCCGAAGTCATCTGCAGGCTCTGTGAACTCTACTGCGAGAAGAAAAGGAGCCACCCAAAAGAGTCTGGATCCGAAGATGGTTCGCCAGAAAGAGCAAGAGACGGACTGTACAACAAGCTGATGGTGGAGCTCAGGAACGAAGACACTCGAGCGTTCCAGAACTTCATGAAGATGCCTCCAGCCATGTTTGACGAACTTGTGCAGAGCCTGACACCCAGGTTGACCAAGGCAAACACCAACTTCCGGCCCAGCCTGGAACCTGGGCTCAAGGTGGCACTCACTCTGTGCCACCTGGCCTCAGGGACCTCCTACAGGAGCATGCATGTACGGCTGGAGGATGCCATCCAACAGCATCAGCATTGTGGTCAGAGAATGGTGCAGGCCATCATCGAAGAATACAAAGAGGAGCTCTTCCAGTACCCCTCCACTGAAGAAGGATGAAAGAAGTTGCAGAGCAGTTGGCATCAGAAGTGGAACTTACCACACACCGTTGGAGCCATAGATGGCAAGCACGTGGCCTGCAAATCTACAACCAAATCAGGCTCCACTTATTTCAACTACAGGGCTTCTTCAGCATCATCCTCTTCCCATGGTCGATGATGACTACAAGTTCATGTACATCGATGCTTCAGGCAGCGGCTCATCTTCAGATGCCCAGGTATACAGTGCCAGTGACCTCAAGAGGAGAGCTGGAAGGCAATCCATCGTGGGCTTCTCAGATCCAGAACCCCTGCCCAACGACACAAAGATGTGCCCTACTTCACGTGGGCGATGACGCCTTCTCCCTCATAACCTACTCATGGAGTCCTACACTTCCAGACTCCTCACCCGTGAAGAGAGGATCTCAACTACAGGCTGTCCAGGGCTAGGCGGGTGGTGGACAACGCCTTTGGCATCCTGGCCAACAGGTTCCAGGTACTCTCACCACCATGCAGCATTGCCCAGAGACCATGAGGAGATCATGGAAGCTTGCTGCATCTTGCACAATCTCATGCGCACCCGCTACCCAGGCTTGCAGAACAGGCTCGTGGACCTCCAGCAAGGCAATGGGGACATGGCGCCTGGTGAACGGAGGCAAGGGCGAAACCTGATCGACACTGAGGATGTGCAAGGCCAACAGAGCCTCACATGAAGCGAAGAAGCAGCGCAACCTCCTGAGACAATGGTGCAACTCCGCAGCTGGAGCAGTGGAGTGGCAAGACAGGATGGTAGATGCTTAATAGATGCTTCTTCAGCCTGTCTATCACACGGATGAAATTGGGCCATGTATGTTTGATTGGCGTACAATTAACAGGGCGTTTAATAAAGAGTTGTGTTTATGTTGACATGTGTGGATAATTATTACATTATTATTGAAAAAAGGGCCGTAGGTGTGGCACCTGGGGGTGGACCATATGCTTGCACTGGAGGTTTATCTATCCCACTGCTATCCTAACCCATCCCACAGCTATTACCCATCCCACAGGTATCCTAACCCATCCCAAAGCTATCCTTACCCATTCACAAGCATGCAAAGGCTAAACCATTTCTAAAAGTTTCCAGCAAGACTTTATTAAAAAAAAGAAATGAAGCAAGTGTGTGAATCATAAATAGACTTTATTAACAACAAGCTATAAGATAAAAATGAGTCTCTGGTACTCCTCTTGGTCGCTCAGTCCCAGGGTGAAGGGTGCAGGTGCTGTGGAGGTGGTGCTGGTGCTGGTGGAGTGCTTGTCATCAGCTCCTCCAGAAAGCAGAAGCAGCAGAAGCGCCAGCCCCAGAAGAGCAAGCCCATGCTGCAGAAGCCCCAGCAGAACCAGAGTGAGGGCCAGGGGGCGAGATGGTAGCCCTGTCCCTCTTGCCAGGGCTGGCAGCAGATGGCTGAGGCTTGCTGTGCTTCTGCATGGTTGTGGGTTGCTGGCTGGCAGGGAGGCTGGCAGGAACCAAGGCTGGCAGGAAGGCTGGCAGGGAGGCTGGCAGGAAGAGCTGCAGAAGGCTGGCAGGCAGGCAGCACCAAGGCTGACAGGCAGGCAGACAGCAAGGCTGGCAGGAAGCCTTGCAGGCAGGCTTGCAGGTAGGCTGGCACAAGGCTGACAGGAGGCAGGCACCAAGGCTGGCAGGCAGACATGAACCAAGGCTGCAGGACAGGCGAAGGCAGGCAGCAAGGCTGGCAGGCAGACTGACTGGCAGCAAGTTCTGCAGGCAGGCTGGCAGCAAGTCTTGCAGGCAAGCTGGCAGCAAGGCTAGGCAGGGAGGCTGGTAGCAAGGCTGTAGCAAGGGCTGGCAGCAAGGCTGGTAACAAGGCTGGCAGCAAGGCTGGCAGGCAGACATGCAGGCAGGGCAGGCAAGGCAGGCAATCCGTCCGGCAGCAGGTCTTTCCTCTGAATGGCAACCTGCTTCCGAGCTGCTTCCGTTATATCCACGGGCTGACGCAATGCATATCCCCCCGCATGCCAATTAATGCCAGGCATCCGTTCGGCTTCCGCTGTGCATCCGCTAGGCTTCCGCTCTGCATCCGCTTCATCCGCTCTGCATCGCCTCTGCATCCGCTCTGCATCCGCTTCATCCGTTCGCGTCCGCTTCGCTGAGGCCCCCTGGAAGCCCTGCGGTTGTGCCATCTGCCCCATCCGCTTCCATCCGCTGGGCTTCCATTCCGCATCCACTCTGCATCCGCCCTGCATCCTCCCACGTCCATGTTATCTGCTCTGGTTAATGCCCAAATTTTTGCCCCTTTTGAGAGCGGATAACAACGGATGGAACATTTTGCTCGTCCACTGTGTCCTTTTTGCATCCTTTGGCCAGTGTGACATGGGCTTAAGTGAATTTGGCTTCCTCATTGACTTGTGAGAAGGTCACAAAAGATGATCACATGACCCTGGGACACAGCAATCTTCATAAATGTGAGCCAGCTGCCAAGCATTCAAACTGCCAAGCATTCAAACACATGACCATGAAGATGCTGCAACGGTCATAATGTGAAAAATGGTCATGGGACACTTTTTTCAGTGCTATTGTAACTTTGAACGATCATTTAACAAATGGTTGTAAGTCAAGGACAACCTGTAGCTGGATTCAAAGAAGGTTATTTCTCTTTATTGTCTTTAACCTCTTAATTTGAATTTATTACATTGCACTTATCCACAAGTGTTAACAGGGCACCAGTTGCATACTAAACCCATGTTAATTCTATCCAATGGTTTGCCTTGCCTTTCAGGCCAGCCAAAGGATGTAGAATAAATCTTTAATCCTCTGCTACTCCGAGAAACAGGAAAACCTATCACATGAATTCCCTTAGATAAGCTACTTTAACAGAGAAAATTCATTTAAAAAAAACCCCATTTCTTTGGCTTTTATTGCAATCTGGTTCTGCTAGGAATATATGTAGTCCATAGATATATTTTCAACAAAGGATAGTAACAACAATCCCCCCATTTTTTCTTTTTTGCTAGTATATCCCAAACCAGTCATAACAGAGACTATTGCAGGTATGCATATTGAGAAAAAAAAGCTATATTTTATGCTGAACATACTTCAAAGAGGAGAGAACAGTAGAGGGAATTTAAGGAATGCAAAATACTTGGGAGAATTTTTATTGTTGCAAAATTGAATCTGGGTCAGTCACCACTCTTCTAAGACTCACTGCTTACGATTCTTCCTTCCTTCCTTCCTTCCTTCCTTCCTTCACTACTCTTCCAAGCTTTCGGACTCATGCTGGAGCCCATCTTCAGGGAACTTCTCTCACTGGAATATGTGCTTTGGGCTATTCTGTGAATCATATTTATGTGATGTCTTCCTATTGGCAGATTGGTGTAGTGATGGTTGGTGTATTGACACCAATCAGCTGATAGGAAGGCGCCATATAAACACAAATAGCCAGAATAGTCCAAAACACATATTCCAGTAGAGAAGTTCCCCGAAGATGGGCTCCAGCATGAGTCTGAAAGCTCAGAAGAGTAAATTTCTGGTGACCAACCAAGATGTAATCTTGCAACTTTTATTGTCTTTGAAAAATCAAAACAGGTATTCCACAAATATTTCTCTCTTTGACTTATTAAAGACATACACAGAGAAAGATCTTGAATTTTCATCTCACTTTTTGCATTTTCAATATAATTTCATACTTCCTACATCAATTCCTTTCACTGAGACACAGGCTAAGCAAGATGTCCATCCTAATCATTTAGTAGTATTATTTAGACAAGCAAATGAACATTCATACCATATCATTTTAACCACAAGATAAAAAAATCAAGCTAATTCTTTTTAAGTAAAGCACCATGCACAGCTCCCCACCACAAATTGTATATAAATGCATCCTTTCTGCTTTCTGATATAACTGATGGTTCCCTTCTTGAAACAGATACTTATTAACTAATGTAGCCTGTAACCTGTGGCCCTCAGCTCACATCATGCAGCCCCCAAACTTTATGTAAAACATCATCCAAACTTGACAGAAAAGCTGATAGCCAGCAAATGGATTATTTTTTCTTTCTGCATCTTGGAAAGTCCCTTCTTGAAAGAGTTGGATTGTCTGCAATTGTCCTTGTGAAGTAATTATATTTGTATTTCTGATCCTGCCATATAACATGGCAAATACTTGAAAATGAAGTAAAGCCAGGATATTTGTTGAGCGAAATCAGCCAATAATAACTAAAAGCATAACTGCCATTGTTTTTCAAGATACCTTCTTTGGTATAAAGAAATGCACTGATCTTTTGAGGGAATCCAAAATGTTTTGAGCTTTTTTTAGTTCAGTTACATTCTACATTTCCAGGGTACAGACATACTTTTTTTTCTTATGGAAAGAGTACCAGTTGTGGAGATATTGCCTTATCCCAGTAACCTTAAAACATTTTAAATAACCATACAGAAAACTTCCAAATTTTAAAAAACACAAATTTTAAAAAGTATCTTTTCATGTACTCCATGGTACTTATTCTTAGCCTTATTGTTTCAGAAATAAAAAGCTGAATGCATTCCACATCTCTTTTCATCAAGGGATAATCTCTAGCCTAATTTAGGGTAAGTGGAAATATAAAAGTGTATATAACATGAGTCAAACATGGACCAACCTTTACAAAAGCTAAGTAGTTTGTGCATTGTTTCTGCATATAGGAAAGCTGCACTTGTTCTGTAATCTGGCCGGTTGCTTCTCCAGATGAGATGAAGTAAACCCTGATTGAGTATCCTTTTTCTTTCTTTGCCACATCAGATGTCAAATTATAATTCAAATCTAGACAAAAATTAAAAAAACCATAACATAGATTATTTTCTACTGTTAATATATATCACAGGCTTTTTATAATCACTATTGTGATTTAGGATTATTATGAAACTTCAATCTATTTAAAGATAGGTCACTTCTGTACCAAGTTCACTTCTATGTCCTAGTAACAAATCCCAATTTCAGAAAAACATTTGCAGATTTGGATAAATGCCAACATTCCAGAGCAAACCAGCACAATCGTAAATGCAGCTAATCAGTCATACAAGAGGTCCTCCTTAGTGCTTCAGATTCCTAGTTATATAGATAATAAGAACTGAGAAATGCAAGTTTTATTCTTCTTACTCAATATTAACTCCTATGAACTCATTCTAAGAAGGAAAGGAAGGAAGGAAGGAAGGAAGGAAGGAAGGAAGGAAGGAAGGAAGGAAGGAAGGAAGGAAGGAAGGAAGGAAGGANGAAGGAAGGAAGGAAGGAAGGAAGGAAGGAAGGAAGGAAGGAAGGAAGGAAGGAAGGAAGGAAGGAAGGGAGGAAGGCAGGCAGGCTATAATTTCTCTACACATTAGTAGTACAGCCTAAACAAATGTCACCTAGATTTTTTTCAACATGAAATCTTAAATGCTCAATGTCACCGACTCTATTACATCACCTCTAGACATATCAGCAAAGCTGATTTACAGAACACAATTGAATATGAAGATTTCCCTACATTCCCAAAAACTGAGCTGAATAATATAAATTCTAGCACTTCACTAGCACAGTTCCATATGATGTTCCATTCAACATCTTAAAGAGAGACTCAAAAAGTTCCAATAGTAAGAATAAAATTAAATTGCACAACTGTATACATGATAGTGGCAACAATTTTTTGTGTCTTTCACACAGATAATATAACTAGAATGCATTCTGGATGATGTAGATTTATTTTAATTAAGTGTACCATTGGTCGATTTTATCTTATTTTGTTTCGCATTTTAGTCAGGTTCTCATATCACATAATCCATGTCAAATTCTTCCATTGTGGCAGGGGAACAATTATTAACAGACTACTAATACACATTGGTTTTAAACTCAGCTAACATTCTTCAGACTAGAGGAGAGGCCAGGTGAAGAAAGAATATGGAAAAGGAAGGAAAATATCCTGAGTGAGCACAAACTGTACTGGACAGATGAAATAATAACATATGCACAACTGTTTGAGACAGAAGCTGAGACTCTGGAGTTCTACTCTTCATAAGGTCATCATTATATAATTGAACAATAGGAATTACAGGGCAGCGTCAGAGGAGTATCTAACTAAGATCTGGATTTAAATCTACCTTCAGCCAGTCCTTACTTCTAACTTTATTCTACTTTATTTACTACTATGAGACTTAACATCTTATTTGGCTATAGAAATAAATATATTCCCTTGAACATGAACATATTTCAAGCCCTTCTAGAAGTTAATTGCCACTATTGTGCTGCCTGAAGCTTCAGATTTTTATAATGTATTATTAACAAAATGTTTTAATAAAATGCTCAAATAAAATCTAAGTGGCTTCCAAGTAAAATTCAAGCATCCTTGAAAATATAACTTCCCCCATGTAATCAGCAGAAGAAAAACATGGAAGAGCCACAACCAAAACAGCAGCAGGTAAAAGCTGCCCAGTGTCACCTTGCAACAAGATGGATAGGAAATAAAAGTAATTAATAAATAAAAGAAATCTGAGTCTGAGATAGAACTGTAATCTGAATGTCTCAAACAAAACCCTTCCTCTCTTTATCTTAATCAAAACTAGAAGAGTCTTGCCTGAGATGTTTACCTGAGTGACAGTTCTGACTCAGACTGAGGTTTCTTTTAGCTGCCATTGCCTTGGTTGCAGCTCTTTCTCCTTCTCAAAGTTAATCATGCTCCTCTCACATCATCCACTGGAAAAAAGGAAGCATTTTCAGCAAAAGTGTGATGCACCTCTCCACACATGGAACATTCTACAATGACTTCTGGCCCATGTTACTCCTACTTTTCAAAAGGACAGACCCTAGATTATTCCACAGGGGATACAAAATGTTTTTGAACAAGAAGGTTCTTAATAAACTTAGTGTTATCATGCTTAGCTTTATAGATAATAATCAGCAATTTTGATGAGCCTGGAAGATTGCTGCGAAGCAATGTAGATGCTGTAGAATAGATATATGAACTCATCTATAACAATACAATTAAAGGCAGCTTCACATAAGAGTGAGATGCAACAGTCAAGGCATGTGACATTCAGAGAACAAGGCAACATCACTAAGGTTTCCTGGTACAGTTTATCAAATTAATATAACAGAAAAACATTTTCTGAATTGTATTTAAATTTTTTTAAGCTCTTTGAGAAAGCCCTGTATTTCAAACAGTATCTCTTGCTACTTCATCTTGCTTTTGCATATTCAAGACTGATTCACCACACTCATCTGGACTTCTGGTCCTTTTTTTCTTCCTTGACAGCATTTGACATACAGTCTTGTGGACATTGGGGACATTGTTTGTTCTCATGACTTTTGCTTTTAGAGTAATGGAACTCTAGTTCAAAAATCATGTTAACAGATGATGTTATCTGACTATATTCCCCCTATTGTTAATATCATACATGGTGGCCTATTTGATGCGCTTCTTGGTTTGGACAGTTGGGACAGAATACCTTGATACAATATGTCTCTGGTTTTCTGGCTTTTAAAGGCCCTGTCACACTGGCCGACAGATGCAAAACGTTTGTAAAAAGGACACAGCGGACAAGAAAAATGTTCCATCTGTTGTTATCCGGTTCCAAAAGGGGCAAAATTTGCATAAGCAGAGCGGACAACATTGGTAAGGAACGGACGGGGGGAGGACGTGAGGGAAGATGGAAAGCGGATGCCTCCACGGAAGCCTAGCGGATGGAAGCGGATGGGAGCGGATGGCACATCCGCAAGACTTCCGTGGGAGCGCAGGCAAAGCGGACGCGGAACGGAAAGAGCAGATGCCGAGCGGA
The DNA here is from genome assembly GCA_004320025.1 of Laticauda laticaudata. NCBI lineage: Eukaryota > Metazoa > Chordata > Lepidosauria > Squamata > Elapidae > Laticauda > Laticauda laticaudata. Next base: position 37,550 of record BHFT01009065.1, read on the forward strand.
TGCCGACGGATGCCGAGCGGATGCAGAGCAGCACCCTAGCGGTCCTAGCGGCAAGCCTAGCAAAATCCCTAGCGTTTAATTCGCATGGCGGGGAGGATGCATTGCGTCAGCCCGGTGGATATAAAAGGGAAGCAGCTTGCAAGGCAGGTCACCATTCAGAGGAAAGACCTGCTTCCAGACACAGCTTGGCAGCCAGCCAGCCAGCCAGCACCAGCAGCACCCACACCATGGGGAAGAAGAGAAAGCCTCAGCCATCTGCGCCAGCCCTGGCAAGAGGGACAAGGGCCACCTCCCACCCCCTGGCCCTCTGCTTCTGCTGGGGTTTCTGCAGCCTGGGCTCGTCTCATACTGGGGCTTGCAGCCCCTCCTTGAGGTCAACTGGCGTTGATAACCTGGGCATACTGAAGCTGACCCGTTGCTGAAGCATCGATGTACATGAACTTGTAGTCAGCATCGACCATGGCGAAGGGATGATGCTGGAAGCCCTTGTTAGTTTGAAATAGTGGACCCCGAATTGGCCTGGAGCTTTGCAGGCCACGTGCTTGCCATCTATGGCTCCACACGGTGTGGGGGAAGTTCACTCTGAAACCACTGCTCTTGCAAACTTTCTTCCAGCCTTCTTCAGTGGAGGGGCACTGGAGGAGCTCCTCCAGGTATTCTTTCGATGATGGCCTGCCACCACTTCGTCTGACCACAATGGCAGATGGTGTTGTGTGGCATCCCTCCAGCGTACTGCATGTCTGTAGGTGGCCCTGAGGCCAGGCTGGCGCAGAGTCAGTGCCACCTGAGCTCAGGGTCCAGGCTGGGCCGGAAGTTGTGCTGCTGCTTGGTCAACTGGGTGTCCAGCCGCTCCACGACTTCGTCAACATGTTCTGGAGGCATCCTCATTGAAGTTCTGGAATCACGAGGGTCTCGTTCCTCAGCTCCACCATCAGCTTGTTGGTACAGTCCGTACTCTGCTCTTCTCCTGATCATCTCGGACCTAGACACTTTGTTTGGACGCCTCCTTTTCTTCCCGTAGAACAGTTGAAAGAGCCTGCAGATGGCTTCGCACTGTTGCAAGAACAATGGTGGCTACCAAAAGGAGTGTTGTTATGATCCATGGTGGACATCAACTGGATGCTGTGGAAGAGGAAGAAGCCAGATGAAGGCTGCAGAGGTCTGCACAGCAGGGCTGCTGGACTGAAAGTGAGATCCAGGTGAGTTGCTCCTCCCTTTTTATAGGAATACAGTTTCCGCTTAGGTGTCCTTTGCATCCGTCGCAGCATCCTCTAGACACTCCTTAATATCTGAGATAGGTCCCCTCTGCGAACATTTTTTCCATTTTAAATGCTTTGTATGTGAGCTGCACCGCTTTCATCCTTTCCCAGTCCCGTGCTACTACACGCTGCGCGTTTCCGTCCGTGTCCGTTTTTGCTTCCTCCCTGTGTCCCGCTTTCCGCTGGAGCGGAATTTTGAGTTGTGCGCAGGATGCGCAGCGAATGCCTAGCGGATGTAGCGGATCGTCGTAACGGATGACGACGGATGCAGAATGGATGTTTACTGTATGCGTAGTGTGATGCAGAACGGACGCGTTTGATAAATTTCTTACCGCTCAAAAAGTTTTGAGCAGCTCAAAAAACTTTTGAGCGTAAGGAACCTCAGTCGACGGCATGCTGGACGGTATAGAGAGGATGAAAAACGAAGGACGATGTGAGCTTACAGAACGATGAATCGCATTACCAACGGATGGCAAGTGTTTTTCTCCGTTTTACATCCTCTTTCCATCCGTTGGTGCAGTGTGACATGGACTTTAGAACTGCATAAATAAAGGACTCCTCAATGAGAAGCAAACCATGATAATCAACTTCATAAGTAGTAAATTGTGCATTACAGGCACCTTACAGAGGGCTATACTATTCTGCTCCCTCCACATGTTACTGGTCATCATATAGTGAGCTGTCAGCATGTACTGTGATTCACAATGCAAACACCACTTGCAAAAAAAAAAAAAAAAANGTGATTCACAATGCAAACACCACTTGCAAAAAAAAAAAAAAAAACACCCTACACAATCTATCCAATGTGTGAGGCAACTGGCTATATACAAATTGACTTAGACAATTGTGACCACAGCCCTCTCTTATAGCAACTCAAAATATCCCTCTAACAATTGTCATAACATGTGCATTAGCTCTCAAATAGAACAGAAAATTATCCAAAAACCACTCCTCTGTAGTCATAGCTACATTTTTTTTCAACAATAGTTGACCTTTCTGAATAGGTTCATTAGTATATTAAACATCTTTCTCCACTTTGTTTTTGGCATGCATGACTAAAAATGTAGAATTACATTCTAACTCACTTTATTCAGGGAGGTTTACGTCAGATCTATTTATATTAGAATTGGCTAAACATCCACATGTTTAGGCTATCAAGCCTGATTTTGATAGAAATGTAAACACACATTTTATTATAGTATTAAAATCAATTTATTTTTCTTTCTAAAAAGTGATCAGTGAAATACATCCTTTCTATAGCAGTGTACAGTTGTTTGCTGTTTGCCAGTCTTAATAAAAAGTGCTAATCTTCACTATAAAAAAGCAGTCTGACATTTCAGTTTCTTCATATTCCCATTAAGAATATGGAATCTGTACTGCATTCTAACAAAATATGGTGCCTAACTAAACAAAGATATATAGCACAGTTTAAAAATGCAAACTATTTGCATGGACACTATCAATGATTCATTTGTTAACATAGCAATAATTATAGTTGCAGTAACAATAGCGATCATAACAATCTATGTCTCAATTTAAATTTACTAAAACAGAATGACAGTAAAGGGACACATGGTTTTCATAATTAGTATTGAAGACATTGCTATTTTAAATCATGAAATAAAGAGCTATTTATCAAAATTGATCCCAAATTGTTTTTAGTTTATTGAAGAAGAGGAGAAAGCTTTGTACATTCCAAATTCTCCTTTTAACTATGCAGTTTTCAGTGATATAGATTTAATCATGCACAGGTAACTTACCATAACAAACTCAATATAAAGGCCCTGTCACATCGGCCGAAGGATGCAAAAAGTATGTAAAAAGGACACAGAGGACGAGAAAATGTTCCATCCGTTGTTATCCGCTCTCAAAAGTGCCATCCGCTTCTCACAACAGTGCCCAAATTTGGAATAAACAGAGCGGAACAACAACGGAAGGAACGGCATGGGAGAGGACGTAGCGAGGGATGTTAAAGTGGAAGCTCCACGGAAAGCCAAGCGGATGAAAGCGGATGGAAGCGGATGGCACATCCGCAGGGCTTCCAGGGGAGCACAGCAAGCGGACACGCAGCGGAAGGAGCCGATGCAGAGCGGAAACAGCGGATGCATCAGATGCCTAGCGGATGCCTAGTGGATGCAAATTCATTCACTGCACATGCGGGGAATGATGCATTGTGTCAGCCCCGCGGAATATAAAGGGATGAAGCTCGCAAGCAGGTCACCATTCAGAGGAAAGACCTGCTGCCAGACACATCTCCAGACACAACCATGGGGAAGAAGAGGAAGCCTGTGCCTACTCTTGCCAGGCCCTGGCAAAAGGACAGGGCCACCATCCACCCCCTGGCACTGACTCTGCTTCTGCTGGGGCTTCTGCTGCTGGGGCTGACTCTGCTGGTGCTGGGGCTTCTGCTGGTGCTGCCTCCTGGTGGGTGGTGCTTCTGCTGGTGCTTACATCTGCTGGTGCTGCTCCTGGTGCTGGGGCTTCTGCTGGTGCTTACTCTGCTGGTGCGATCCTGGTGCTGCTGGTGCTCCTGGTCGCTGCTGGTGCTGCTGGTGCTGCTGGTGCTGCTTTTGCTGCTGCGGTTGTTGCTGCTCGCTGGTGGTGTGGTGTAGTAGACCAGCCCTAGAACCTCAAATCCCTACTGATGAGGGCCCAGAAGGCCCTGCCAGAGGAGGAAGAGGCAATCGCACGATAGGGAGAGGAGACAGTACTCATTGAGAGGAACATGAGCATGAGGTGCTCGAATGGCTGAGGGAGAACGAGTACCCTGGCGGAAAGGGAGGCAGGCTCTATCGAGACGATCAAGCGGAAGCAGGCGGCTTGGAGAGAGAAGACGGAGAGCTTGGGCTTCACTTCGGAGGTCCTCCTCGGGTGGTGGAAGCACATGCACACCTGGTACGGGAAAGCTGCACCTCAGAGAATCTGGCCAGGCCCGGTCAAGCTCACCCACCGGGAGACCCTACGTGATGGCCAAGTGGCAGCTTCTTGGATGGTTAGTTCCGCCACCGAGGAGCAGCCCCTCTGTCAACCCTCTCTCTCAGGCAGCCCACAGTGAGCCAGTCCTCTTCTGGCAAGAGTCAGCTCCTGTGTCCAGACAGGTATCTGTGGACCACCCCACGACGGAGACCCCCCGACAGCTGCACTCCCCATGGCGAAGCGTGTGAAGGACCCCTGACACAGTTGGAGCAAGGAAAGAGACCAACCCACTCCACCCCCAGCTCCACCTCCACAGAAAGCAGGCAGAGAGGCAGACCGGAGGAGCAGAGCCACACTGTCCTGCTGGAGATCAGGGACACCATCAAAAACAGCGTAGATCTCCTCTCTCAGCTGGTAGACACTGACACATACCATCCTCTAACAGAAAGCCCTTCCTCACCTACATCAACCAGACCCTCATGGACATGTCCGAATCCCCAGTACCAGGTGATTAAGGAGAGGATCATAGGTCTTCTGCACAACCCTCCAAGGCCCAGCTGAACCTGCTCCGATCCAGTCCAGGTCTGCTCCTCCACCCCAGGTGATGTCACAGCCATTCAAGGCTTTCCACAGGCCCTCACATACCAAGGCTACGGCTACCAGGAGTTCCAGTAGCACAGGCAGCCCTTCCCAGTCCAGCACAGGTACATTGTATGGCCAGCTTGCGCACCGATGGCACGACGCCACCCCATGCCACAGATACCACCCAGCCACAGATGCCACACCACGCGCTCACCTCGCTCACCTTGCAGACCAAACATCCCAGACACTGCTCCTTCCTCCACCCCACAACCAAGCCGCGGCCCTGAGAACATCTGTCATCGGTCTTGGGATGCACCCACTCATAGAGGAAGGGGCTCTCAACATCACGGGACTGAGCCAGCTCTCTGAGAGGCTTCCTCAACACACCATCCCCTGTTGTCCCTCTCGGCGCAAGGCACCCAATGGTGCCTCAGACCAGCACTCCAGCCACTGCCACCTCCAGCGCCCCTGGGACCCTTCACCCCTGAGACTATGCGCATGCCTCAGAGTGACTGAGACGCGTGCCAGAGAGCCTGGGATGCTAGCTGTTTGACTTTATCTTTGCTTGGACACTTTACTTGGGTCATTTTGCTTTTACAGTTTGTTATTAATAAAGTTTATCTCTGCTTCACACACTTGGTTCAGTTCTTTTATTAAAATAAAGTCTTGGTGGAAGCTCTGTTGGGGCCTTGCACATCCACAGTAGTCTATCAGTTTCGCCCTTGCTCGCATTCACCAGGGCTCCATGTCGCCCATTGCCTTGTTGACAGTCCACAAGCCTGTTCTGCAACACTGGTAGCGGGTGCGCATGAGATTGTGCAGGATGCAGCAAGCTTCCATGATTTTCCTCACGATCCTTTTGGGCGATAGTGCATGGTGGTGACAAGTACCTGGAACCTTGTTGGCCAGGAATCCCAAAGGCATTCTCCACCACCCGCCTTGCCCTGGACAGCCTGCAGAGTTGAAGATCCTCTCTTCACGGTGAGGGCATCTGGAGTGTAGGGCTTCATGAGGTAGGTTCTGAGGGAAGAAAGGCGTCATCCCCTCGATGAAGTTGGGCACATCTTGTGCGTCGTTGGGGCAGGGGGTCTGGATCTGGGAAGCCCATGATGAGGTTTGCGTTCCAGCCCCTCCTTGAGGGTGACTGGCATTGTATAACCTGGGCATCTGAAGATGACACGTTGCCTGAAGCATCGATGTAGCATGAACTTGTCAGTCACCAATCGACCATGGCGAAGAGGACGATTCTGAAGAAGCCCTTGTAGTTGAAATAAGTGGAGCCTGACTTGGGTGGTGCTTTGCAGGCCACGTGCTTCCCATCTATGGCTCCAACGGGTGGTGTGTGACGATCCATGGTGGAAGATGACTGGTGCCTGTGGAAGAGCAAGAGCAAGATGAAGGCTGAAGAGGTCTGCAAGCAGGGCTGCTGGACTGAAAGTGAGATCCAGGTGGAGATGACTGGATGCTGTGGAAGAGCAAGAGCAAATGATGAAGGCTGAAGAGGTCTGCACGATCCATGGTGGAGATGACTGGATGCTGTGGAAGAGCAAGAGCAAGAGCAAGGCTGAAGAGGTCTGCACAGCAGGGCTGCTGGACTGAAAGTGAGATCCAGGTGATTTCTCCCTTTTTATAGGAAATACAGGTTTTCGAGTGTCCTTTGCATCTCCAAGGCATCCTGCAGACATCCTAAATATCTGAGATACGTCCCCTATGCGAACATTTTTTCGGTTTTAATGCTTTATATGCACTGCATCCGCTTCATCCTTTCCTAACGTCATGCTAACTAACTGTGGTGTCCATTCGCTTCCTCCCTGTGTCCATTTTTCCGCTGAGCGGATGCGCAGTTGCGCGGATGCGCAGCGGACGCCTAGCAGATATAGTGGAGGTGTAACGGATGACAACGACGTATATACGGATGTTCCCGTATGCCTAGCAGAATGTATTACGGACGCGTTGGATCTTTATCCGCTCCAAAAAAGTTTTGTGAGCCTCAAACTTTTTGAACAGATGAAATCCACAGTAGACAGATGCTGGACGGGTAGAGAGTATGAAAAACGGACGCAGTGAGTAACAGAACCGATGCATCGCGTAACTCTCTCCGTTTTACATCCTCTTTCCATCCGTTGGTGCTGTGTGACATGGGCTTTACAAGGCCATTTCAGTGTTCTAAATGTTGCAGCAAAAAACTGACATTTTTCAACCAGAGAAATGAGATAGATATTTGTTCAGTTTGCATTTGTATATAGTCCTTTATTTATTGCTTTTATATATAAATACAATATTTGGGACTTATTGATATTTGAAAAAGAGGGACAAGACAAAAAAACAAAAAGTGAAGGTTTTGTTAATTATTATAGAATTTTTGGAAGATTTAAACTGGATTTAAAAAGTTTTATTTTTATAGAAATTAAATCTGAACTGGATATCAGTTTATGTTCTGGAGATGACTACTTGATTGCTAATATATAAAACATTACTCAAAATGAACCTGGAAAATATATAAAAGACTGCATGGTAAAATGGACAAAAAAAATGGGTATAATACAGTGGTGGGATTCAAAAATCTTTACTACTGGTTCTGTGGGCATGGCTTAGTGGGCGTGGCAGGGAAAGGATACTGTTATATCGTCATTCCCACCCTACCTCAGGGAAAGGATACTGCAAAATCTCCATTCCCTTCCCACCCCACTAACCTTTTTCCAGCTCCATTCCCTCGTGCAGGGCAACAAAAGAAGACCCAGCCAATCAGCTGGGACTCCGATCAGCTGGGACTCGGGAGACAGAAAATAAATGGTGGAGGGGCCAGTCAGAGATGGTATTTGCCAATTCTCTGAACTACTCAAAGTTTCCACTACTGGTTCTCCAGAAATGGTCAGAACCTGCTGGATATCACTTCTGGTATAATATAATATTAGATAAATAGTAAATTGCATGGACTAATGAATTAAAATGTACTTCGAATGAAAGTTTGAAAGCATTTTTTTAAATAAAATGATGTATCATTGGTATTTGACCACAGATAGAAAAGCAAAACTATATAGAGCAAGAGTATCAAACTCAAGGCCCATGGGCTGACTCCGGCCTATGGGTTGCTTAAATCTGGCCCATGAGGCCGGTCTGGAAATAGAATTTTGGGGGCCCCATATCCCATTTTGGCTGGCAGGGTGCTGGAGGCAGGCCGAAAATGGGACATGGGGGCCTCATGTGGCCCCCCACACCTCATTTTGGCAGACAGGGTGCTGCAAGTGACCCAGGGTGAAAATGGGGTGTGGAGGGACTGACACAGCCCTGCACATTTTGGCAGGCAGGCAGGCACATTTTGGGGCACATGCTGCAGGAAGCATGTGCCCCATCTCCCCAGCCAACCCACAGAGAACGACAATGCTGACTCAACCCTCAAAGAAATGCAGTTTGAGACTTCTAATACGTATCGGAAATCTAATCAGATAACAGATACCGTATATACTCGCATATAAGCCGACTTTAGAATGCTTTTTTTTTTTTTTCAAATTTGGGGGT
>BHFT01009066.1:0-28853 GCA_004320025.1 Laticauda laticaudata
TTTTCGAACAGATGGCAAGGTTTTTTGTCCGTTTTACATCCTCTTTGCATCCATTGGTTCACTGTGACATGGGCTTTAGCAACATAAATTTTGGACTCAGGTGTCATAGTCAGGTCATAAGTCAGAGACTACCACTATTTTAAAATACCTGAGAAACTTTCAAGGATTTGGAAAAGTAGAGAGAACAAATGCCCCCATTCTCAAAAATGAGAAAGGGAAGATCTAAAGAAAAAAAAAACCTACAGATCTGTCAAATTGAAATCTACGCTAAGCAGGTTCTCAGACAGATTATGAAACAGCATTATTTGTGAGCACTTGAATGGGCATGCTTTCACAATTAATAAAAGTCAGCATGGGTTTGGCATAAACCAATTATGGCAGATTAATCCTATCTTCTCCTTTGCCAAAATTTCTGCTTTAGAAAATTGGGGAAAAGCCACAAATGGTGTATACCTGGACCTCAGCAAAGCTTTCAACAAAATTTCTCATATTTACATTAAACATGTGGCAAAGTTATCACTATTCAATGGACTGTAATTTAGATAAATGACCACATCTAAGGAGAATTTGTACCATTCCAGCTTAGAGGAATAGCAATAAAATTAGACCTATATAGTGCCCTGAAGAGCTTTACAGTCCCCCCTGGGCAGTTTAAAATATCAACATATTGCTCCCAGCAATCTGGGTCCTCATTTTACCAACCTTGGAAGGATGGAAGGATGAGTCAACCTTAAGCCCCATCAGGATCAAACTCCAGGCTGTGGGCAGAATGCATCAATGGAGTACCACAGGGATATGTCCTGGGTGCATTTTTATTAATGATTTGGATAAGGGGATTAAGGAACAGTTGATAAGTCTGCAGATAATTTATCAAACTGTCAAATTGAGAGGACTCAATAGTAGGGGAGTGACATGATTCAGAAAGATCTAGGGAGGTTTGGGCAATGGGCTGAAATTAATACAGTAAAATCTAATGGAAAAATGTAAACTGCATCTGGATAGGAAAATTATAAAGGCACAAGTATGGGATGGAGGATAAAGATCTGGCTTGACAGCAGCAGATGTAAAAAGGGAAGTGAAGCAGCTACTAAAAAGCCAAATGTAATCTTGGGGTGCATTAACAGAAGAACATTTGTCCATCACATGGGAAATAATTGTTCTATTCTGCCCCACTTGAGCACATTAAAGTTCTGAGCATCATAGTTCAAACAGTGATGGACTAGAGCAAGTTAAGAGCAGGGATGTCAGAATGGTGGAGAAACAATGACCCAAAAGGAATGGTTAAAGAATGTCAATATGTTTAACCTCAGAAAAGATGACAAAGAGGAGATACAATAGTCTTCAAATATCTGAAGGGTTGTCACATGGAAGAGAGAGTAATTCTATATTGACTCAGAAATTTGGACTGCAACCAGTAGGTTAATCTTACCAGGAATGAGGTTCAGGCTAAACACCATGAAGGACTTCCTGACTGTACAAGCTGTCATCTAAGGGAATAGACTGCCACACAAAAGGTGAAATCTTCTCTGCTGGGGTCATCTATCAGAGATGCTGTAGTGAGTTCTGTCTTGGGGGGGGGATATTCACTTATATTAATAAGGTACTCCATAATACAATACTAAATAAATGAAATTTAAACATGAATTATAAGACAATATACAGGGTTAAATAGAAAAGGAAGTATAGATTATGAAATGACATCAGTAGGCAATTATAGTTATTTTTATTAAGGTAAGGTTGGTAAAGTAGACCCCACTTTATATAACACATTATCAATTATAATTTGTAGGTGTAAATGGCTTATCAATATATGATATCAGAAAGAAATTTAATTTTATATCATTTCCAATATCATCACATTAAACTAAAACGCTGGTTTACAAGCATTTGTGTCTTGGCATTATACAATATGTAGTTTTTAAACTGGTATATCACTTAATCTAATCTCACACATAAACAATAATGTTTTTAAACATGCTAAAGTTTACCCACATTAATTTATATGACACATTGACCCATAAACTAAGTAAAGAGAATGGATTTACACAATATATCAAGCTAAAATGGGAAAATAGGTGGCAATGTAAATCAAATAAATAAATAAATAAAAAAGTGGTGTAATATGTCTTGGGTGTTGTGTGGTCCCATAATTGTTGGATTAATCAATTCAGAATCTACCATTTTTTATTTGCAGAAAATAGAATGTAAACATTGTAGCTTTGGCTGCAAATTTCAGCTTCAAGTAAAGTGATATTAATTTTGGATTTGTGTAACAGAGTAAACCGAACATTCTGGCTAAAGATTCTTGTTAATGTACTTGGCAACTGGGCTTTGAGGCTTCGCATGTGGTATGAATAGATAGATTGTTTTTTAGTGGAGTTGGCTCAGTTATATAACTAATAATTACCATGGTTGGGCTGATATATCATATTGAATCATGCTTCACTTAACCATGCTGTATTGACCAAACCTTAGTGGCTGAATGCACTGACACACTCCAAATGAGATAACTGAAAGTGAATCAGGCATACACAGATGATCCTCAACTTGTGACCCAAATTGAATTGGACCCCAAATTTCCATTGCTGAACCACACAGTTGTTCAGTGGGTTTTGTCCCACTTTACAACCTTTCTTGCCACTATTCTTTAGGGAATCACTGCAGCTGTTAAATTACCGATAGTAGCACTGTTTATACGTGAATCTGGCTTCCCATTGACTTTGTGTGTCAGAAGGTTGCAAAAGATTAAGGTTACAGTTGGCATGACCCTGGGATATTGCAACTGTCATAAATACATGTCTCTTTCAAAGCATCCAAATTTTGATCATCTGATCATAGGGATGCTGCAACAGTTGTGTGAAAAATGGCCATAAGACATTTTTTTCAGTGCCTTTGTAACTTCAGTCACTAAACCAAGTCAGGAACTATCTGCATGTCCTGCAATCAAAGACGGTATATGATCATGTGAATCAGAGTTTAGAGTTGAAAAAGCAATCTAGTCAGTCCTTCAGCCCCACACTATTAGCATTCTGCTCACATTACTAATTTGCCAGGAGACTGTAAAAAGAGTAGGTGAATCAGAAAAGGGATTCACAGATTTTATTTTGATTGTGATTATCTAAAAATAGCTACCATCATTGAGACAACTTTAGTTGTAATTACATATTGGGTGGATAAAATCATTTATTAATATGAAAAGGTTCTCATTATAGGGAACACTTTTACGATTGCTAGATCTTTGGTGCTATCCAAAACTGGACTTCTAGCTGCTGAATTGGGCAAGTCTTAGGTAAACTGCACTGAGCAATCTCATTGGAGCTATTTAACAATGTAGAAAGCAGCCAGAAAAAAAAATGTCAGTGCAATAGGCAAGGTCTGAAGAAAAAGGAAGGACACATACAAGCTGAGGGAAACCACAAGCATTTCCACCCTCTTTCTCCACCACAGTGACCTAGTTACTATGGCAACCAGCATGCTCCAAATCTACTGAGAAGACTATATAGTAAAAATGCTTTGAAATATTCCTGTGTTAAATTAGGAATGTGGTGTCTTAGAGCTGATAAATTAGCTATAATCCCCTCACAGGTTTCTGAACAAACTGAAATGTGTAATTCACCTGTCACACAATTAAGATGGAGACAACACCAAAGTTTCCTGGAAAGAAAATCGCATTCCAGTTAAATTAAAAAACAGCGACTTACCAGTTGATACACACAGCATAGTCTGTAGTCTAGGATTCAGTTTTCATAATTCTCAGCTAACCATGTAGAGGTCATTAAGTTGGAGAAGCCTGGTTTACAACATGACAATTTATGCTAGGATATTGTGTTCACATGACATTCCAAGTCATAATGTAGTTTGATTTTGGAATATCATGTTCAGTAAACCAGTGTGTTCAGTAAATTATGAATAATAAAGCATGGCTCAGTGTAATATGAATTCAGTCTTTATGGTACTGTTGCTTTTTAACTGTGAGGTGGAAAAAAACCTGACAAAACATTTTGGTAGTCCTTGAATCTAGTAATAAGAACACTGTGGCAACTGTGAGTATTGTGAAACAAGAGAAATGCACTAAAAGCAGACAGCTAAATATCAGGTGGATACCTGCTTCATTTACTATATTTTCAGTTATAATTAGAGCAACTAACAGTCATTTTTAGTATCAGGGACCTGTATTTGCAACTTCCTGTCTCAGTTACGGTTCTTTAATGCATAAAGAAAATACTTTGGTGTTTACTTCATATTCCTATTTTGTCACAAATAAGAGACACAACTGAAATAAAAAGATTATGAGATTTTTTTTATTCAGAAAAGTGAAGTATGTGGGCATTTAATTCTTTATTATGAACCTGACTTTTTTTGAAACATAAAACCATAAATAACTAAGTTCAATAAAAAGAGCAGAATTACTGTTTATACTCTGAAAGAGCATGAACAAGATTGGAAACAAACGTATCTTATTTTACTCATATACTTTTTACAAAAACAGACTAATATATGAGATTGTCAGAATACAATCTTGTAAATGTACGTACCTAACTTAAGTATATATTGTTTTATCTGGGGAAAAATAGAACCAACTTCCTAGAGGGCAATATATGCAAATCCTACAAGCATCTCTTATTCTGTAGTTCCATCAAGTAAAGCAGAGCTTTCACATTTAGAGCATAAGATGGGGTTACCTCCTCATGATTTGCTTGACAATGCTTATTCACCAAACCACAGTAACTGGGTTTCCTAACATATTAAGCAAAACTCAAATTATAGTGTGAGCAATGTATGAATCTAGTTTTAAGTGCTCACTGCCAAAACATTATTTTTCCAATGCAAGATGCTGACACTTACATGATTGCTGGCTTCTCAAATAAATTGCATAGTTAGGTGAGCTTGTAGCTCAAATACCAGAGTGTAGGAACTTCCTAAAGACAGAAGTTAGGCTATATGGAGAAAAGCCCTTGCAGAATATCTTATTCTCAATCATCCAGGTATTACGTGATATAACTAAGTGAAATGATATTGTGTCAGGTTTTGCAATACTTTGCTACCAATTTAGCAAATCTTACAGATTAGAAAGGGCAGTCCCAGATAAATTTATTGTAGCATTCGTGTTAATTGGCAGCTATCACCATGAAAAATTATAGGATACCAATCATTTCTTTCTCAGATGCAAATACTGTAGATTATTCTTGCAAATTCTTTTCCATTTTATTCAGCCTCTAAGCTTTCTTGCATTTTTTACCCCCTACTTTGTCTCAGCAATGCAAATACAGTATATTACAGCAACAATACTGGGAAAGAAAAACTTAATTAACACTACTGATTTGTTGCATCCTGTTAAAGCCCTTACCAGCTAAAACCAATATTATATAGACAATCTATTTACCTACAACATCTGTGAAAACAAATTTGTCATAAATATGACAGTAGAATGAGTTAAACAAACTGCTCTTTGGACTGAATTTGCTGTACAATGGTTGCCCCTCATGACTCTTCATACCATGTGATGGAAACAAAGTGTGAAAAGTATAAATTATCTCCTATGTAAAATAAATGTAAATCAATATTTGTCAATTCAAGGAAGCAGAATTATTTGCAGTGGTAGCATTTAATAATATTATTTTCCGTGGCTTGCTAAATAATATTCCAGAATTCCAGTTATTTCCTTCAGGTCATTATGACTCTTCCCCTATGTCCAATTATACACTTTAAATTGCTTTCAAAATTCTTATTGTCTTTCCTCAATCTTTTCCTCCCCTGCTTGTTTTATAAAACTCCTCTGCACAACTCAACTGAATAATATGGTATTATACTTCAGCCTTCCTCAAAATGTGGTCTTGCACCATTGTCAGATTCCAAATTCCATTAATCCTGCTGTTATAATGGTAGCTGAAGTAATCTGGAAAATACTGAGTTAGGAAAGCCTGCCATATAAAATAATGCCTATTGTTTTATTCTCTGATTCCTTTTTAGGTTTCACAATAGTAATCCCCCTCCCTCACAACTTGGTACCTCACCGAATATGGTGATAATAAATTCCATATTTATAGATAGTTCAGCTGTCTTGGGAAGGCTCCTGTGCATAATTTCAAGGGCATGGACAGGGATATGTGTCAAAAATGCAGCGAGAAGCAGTATCTTGACTTTTTTTTTAACCCCTTGTTACAGTACCTGATACTCCTACAGTACCTGGGCCTTGGACTGGTACCAGCCTACAGCTTGTTGGAAACCAGGCTGCACAAGCAGCAGATGAGCAAGCAAAGCTTCACTTGTCCATGCATAGGATTTAGGTTCCCCCTAAATCATTCCCCCCATCCTCTGTGGAAGACAGATTTTCTTCTGAGCCAGAAGAGTTGGGGACTGCTGCTCTATAGCATTTAATTATTTGTTTTATTACATTTGGGTTATCAACATCTGGATATTTACAATGGACATAGATCATTCCTACCCTGTTTTTTATTTTTTTACATTTGTTTCTCTCTTGAGAATTAGACTTTTAAAAATATCTCTAAACACTCCACTTAAATTTCATAACTTTGTCAATGATATCTGTGGTATCTCTTCACTCCTCATGCCTAACTCTTTGCAGCATAACTAAACTAAACTTTGCAACTTTTATAAACTAAAACATAGCATAGCTGGCTAGGGAATTCTGGGAGTTGAAGTCCACCCATGAATTCAATAACAGGACTCTAGGGGATTCAGAGGCATTGGCAATTTTTATCATCAAATTCTAGAGACCATAAAGACACCAATCTCTACCATGTTCTATTATGAATATCCCCAATGCTGGATTAATAATGTATAGTTCACCTAAAAAATAGACCTTGACTGGATTGTTTAGTGTTAATAACTAAATAACATGTTCTGGAAAAAAGGAGGGAAATCATAGGAGAAAATAATGTGAAGAACATCCAATTATTTTCATTAAACATCCTTTGGTATAGTGTTGGGGTTTCTTGTAAAGCCTTTCCAGAAAAACATGGCTCTTCAGGAAGAAGTTGAAATAAGGGAAATGGAAACAGGTGTTTGGAAAACCAAAACTAGACACCAAGTGGCTGAAAAGGGACAAAAGAGAGCTATAGACTGACACACAAAATGTTTTAGTGTACAATATAGGTATCTCTATATTGCAGCAGGATAGAAATCTGAAAAATAATAAGATCACAAAAATGAGCAAACTACTGTAAGTTCTCTAAAAAGTTTGAAGAATGAGAAATGTATATGGAATCTTACAGAAGAGGAAGCTAGTTTTGTGGCTTAAATTACTTTTTCCAAGCAAAGAGAGGTGAGTACTGTTGCTGTCAAATACTATATGAAAGTGAGTAAGAAAAAACAAAAAACCACCCAAACAAGAGAGAAGGCATTATGTGATATCCATCTTTTTTTTTAAAGAAGTGAGAAAAGCCTGTGTTTAATACACCTATCAAAGAGAAGACCAAGACTTCCAGACAGCACATAGGGTTAAAGGAAGATTAAAATCCAATTTAGGAGTGTAAGTATCAGGTGTAATTTAATGTATCTAAATGAATAAATGGCTTTTTATGTTGTTTAAAGTGGCAATCGTCCTTAAACTTATTTGCCACGTTAAAACAATGGGGCTTTCTTCTGAGTAAGCATGGATGAAATTTGAGCAGCCAAGGTGAATTGAGCTAAACATGGATGACAGGCGTTTGTTCCCTCTGCAGTCATTTCCCACCACTGTGCTACTTGGTGGCCACGCCTCAAACAATCACCGAAGCACTAAAGATTGACCTTCGAAGAACCGCCCTTTCTCCAAAATGCATTGGTTCTTCAACATGCCACTCTTTGCTCTTTCTCGAATGGGAGTCTATTGGCTGTGGCCCTTTCTGGCGGCGGCGGGGGTGGGGGAAGGCTAATAGAAGAGCGGGAGCGAGGGCTTCAGTTGAGAAGATTAAAAAAAAAGTCTTACGCCTCCTTTGAAACACCGCCCTCTACTTGAGTCTCCATTGGCGGAAACTGGCTCTCTGTCAGAGCAAACTCCTGTTCTTATTGGCTGAGGATGCCGCAAGTGGATGTTTCAGACCTTAGCGGTGGCCGCTCCCTCCCGGCTTGAAACCTAGCTGCTGGCGGTGAGTTCGAGGCGTTTGAAGCTGGAACAACGCAGTGGGTGGGGCGCTGGGGCTCTCCGAGAAGGTATTAGTTATCAACTCTTGTCTTCCTGGCGTAAGAAAAAGGAGTCGCGTCGTCTCGTCTTAAGGCTTGTGGCCGGACTCAGGTGAAGTCCCAGCTTGGAATTGGTGCGGGAAAGGACGGGAAACGTACAATACGGCGCATGATTTTCAGTTTGGCGCCCGCGGGTGAAAGGTTCATTGAGAGGCGGGCGGTTGTGGCTTAAACTTCTAAATTCCCTTTTTATGCCAAGTGCGCTGGAGTCCGGGAAGTGCCACCCACTGTGGACGTTGCCTTTTGGGGAAAGGTGTCGCCTTTCACCTCTGCCTGGGGCTGAGGAAGCCTCTTCCACGCGCAGGGCCAAGGGAACGGTTGCTCCCACGTTTTCTTTCTCTGATGCTCGTCTTGCCTTGCTCCGACTTCACCTTTCCCCACCGGACAGGAAGAATTTTTAACTGAAGGTGGGCTGAGAAAAAGTCAGGTGATTTCTCCACGCATAAAACCCCCCCCTTACCTTTCTCTGACTCTCTCTTTTCAAACGACTAGATTTTTTAAAAAGGCTTCCTTGGGAACGGTTAAATCTGCTTTCCTCTCGCGTCCGCGCTTGCAATTGGTCCCCGCACCTTAACGGATCGTAGGGGGGAGGCTTTGCGACGCTCCCCCCTTAAGTTGCTTTTGGGAGCCCACCCCCCTTTTTTGGGGAGGGGGGAAATAGCGGGGAGAAAGAGCGCTTAATGTGGTGGCAGCTGCTGTCAGGTCGGCGATCTGAGTCACGGGCTGGCAATCTTGTGGCAGGCATTGCAATGGGCTCGGCTTCCGCCCGTCCAACTTGACTTCCTCGTTAACGCTGCGTTAAACAAGGCAGGAAAGGAAGGAGAAAGGAGTGACGGGGCAAGACGAAGCTTGTAAGTTGGAGCCCTGCAGCTTTGCTTACCCCATTATTAAGTCGGGATGGAGATTCATTCTATCTCTTCTCTCAGCCAGCTTTTCACTTTTGGGAGGGTTGATTAAAAAGGCGGTGAAATAGGCCTGCTCATCAGCTTTTCTTCACATCTGGTAGGGTTCTGCATGCATAATAGCTAAGTCGTGCCAAAGCCATCATAGAAACGAGAAAATGATTGATTATATATATATATATAGAGAGAGAGAGAGAGAACCTGGAAGAACATTGCAGCTGGTTTTCTTGCTCATATGCTGCTAAAAGAAATGGTACATTTAGAATAAAAATCAAACATAGGTACATATGCTTTGAGATGCTGACTTATCCCTATCTGGCATTACTTGCTCATGCTGCATTGTGTGACTGGAACAAGTTTTTTTTTTTTTTCTCCACGTTGGNAACAGTTTTTTTTTTTTTTTCTCCACGTTGGAGGTTGTGTGCATTTGTCACTTTACCATGCTTGTTGCAGCTTTTAAAGTTACGGTCAGGATGCTTAAAAAGTATTGAGAGAAAACCATCCTTCAAATTGCACAGTAACTTGTCAAGCGCACTTTGGTTATCTTTTCAATGTAGAGTAACATTGTCATTTCAAACCTTGATTGCTACAGTAATCTCTTCCAGTAGAAAGGTTTATATGCTATTTAACAAAAATGGATTGGTTGAACTTTGCATTTTTGTATTTTCTTTCAGTATATAATTTAATGCTTGTATCCTGTCTTTTACACACTTTACATCACATACCTAAGTGGCATAGATTAAAATGAATACTTTCATGTAGTGTTTAAAAAGTTGTAGAATGTAGTTCATTTCTGCAAGGATAACTGTATTTAGCAACATGCAGTCTAACTTGCTGGCACATTTGAGAAAAATACCATCATAGTTGTGTTTATCTGGAATAGTGACTTCCATGTATTTAACTAATACCTGAACTGGCCACAAATAATCTTTGAGTATATGTAAACCTGCTTATACTGCAGTGTAATTCAGATTTATGGAATAGCTTTTATAAATAGTAAACATTTTTCTGATATTTATTTCTGAGCATTTTTGCTAATACTACCCTTTAAGTTATGTAAATGAAAAATTGGGGTGATAAAATAAGCATGTTCCCTTTTTGAGAAAAACTAATGAACGAGCATAGATTCTGAGATTAACATAATCCTGCAAATATAGTTTCTCCCCTCAAGGATAGGTGTGTTACAATTGACTGCAAGTAACAACTGTGTAATCAGTTACTGCTTGCATAGAGAGATTTCTAACTTAGTCACCAGGTGAAAAATAGGTTCAGGTACTTTGCCATTTCAGTGAAACCTTTGCACAGGTTCATACTGTCTGATTCATGCAGTTGCTGTGTGTGGAGACTAATATTGTTTAATATATAAAGTTGCTGCCTGGAAATTTGGTGCCACACAGTACTTATATATTCAACTGAAATGAAATAATTTTAAAATCAATTCATTAATTTGTTAGCTGAATGACTTCAAATTCCAATATATTATGTAATTATCCTTTTATGAGGTTACGTATAATTTTATATATTTGAAGTTGATGTCAGCTTGCTTGTTATTAAAGTTTGAGAAATGTAACTAAACCTTCGTTTACATAGTTTTGGCAGATAGGATTATTTTAACAGCAGCATAGCTACAATACATTTCATTCTTAGTGTATGTATGTTTTGTTGTTGCATTCTTCTGAAAAGTTTATTCTTTTTTTTGAATCTAATATTCAAATCTAATACCCTGCAATTTTCTTGTGTCCTAACCAGGTTCAATCTTGCTTTGCATTTTCAAAACAGGCAAGGTTGGCTAGGTGCTGCCACCTACTGTAATGAAGGCAACAAACAATTCTATAGGGCTACACTTTTATGTTTGATAGAGCAGTATTATATTTCTGATTACTTTGACAATAGTTAACTCTCTAGCAAAGTTTGGATAATAGTTATAACACCCAAAAGAGACTAGGCAATATTTAATCACCATATGTACAAAGAATTACTATATAATTTTTTGTCAATTTTTCTCAATATCTGAGTGATAAATTTGACCATAATATTTCAATACATAACCTTTGACTTTGACTTTCATAATATTTTAATACAAAACCTGTTACCCCACTCTCCTCTCTCCAAAACTTGTGTGCATTTGCCTTGATTTAAGCAATTGATAGTAAAGGGATAGTCCTAGTGATCATTGGTATATTATGCCATGTGCACATCATTGCACTTCATAACTTAAAAGATGAAATTGTCATTCTGTTTGGTGATTAATAATGTAAAAAATGTCTGTTTGGAAATTACTTACATAATTCCTAGTTACTTTTTAAAATATGATTATAAACCCAAAAAAATAATTTGATACTAAAACCTATGGTTGCCAGTAAATATATTACTACTAATTTGAGACCAAGAAAAAAATAATATAAAATCTGTCTTTTCCAAACATTTCTCAAGATAGCATGAAATCTACATTGTTCAAAAAGCCTAAGTGTTGATAGTTGTGGAATATTTGAACAGCATTTGACATAGTTTTTGATTTTTTTGGCATTAATTACAAAATGGTAAATTAACTCACAGAATTATAGCATAAATATAGTTCTGTTATATACTTATGCAATTGTGATTGTTCCCCCATGTGTAAAACTTTGTCATGTTTTTTGTTTGTTTGTTTGTTTGGTAGGAGAAAGGAATTATTTTACTTTTGGATATGATTCGGTAGCAGGGGTGAAATTCCACCACCTCTGCTTGGTTTGGAGAGGTGGTAGGGACTATTTGAATCAGTTAAAAAATCACCCCTGTTGCTAATAATGGGCCACACCCACAGAGCTGGTTGGGAAAAAAATTGAATTTCACCCCTGGGAGTTAGTTTTTTTATTTAAAATATTCCAACTATTGGTCTTAAGATAGAATTGAAGAACACATAAATGTGCTTGAAGTACTTTTTGAAAATATGCTGATTTTTGCTTCTGTTAGATGTACTATTTCAGTGACTTAATCCAGTGGCCTTTTTTCTTAACTACAGAGAACATTTCAGCATTTTGTGTCACTCTCAGAACTTGCCAAAGTACTGAATGAGGATAGCTTGCAGATTTATGTGGTATTATCTTAAATTCTGGAAAGAAATGAGTCAGTGCTGCCCTAATGCAGGAAACAAAAATACACATGGGAATTCATTGCAGTAGTTTATGAGGTGCCATATTGGAGAAAGATTGCTTCCAGGATACATGAGAGAGTTTCTGCTCCCCTTTTTTCCATCATGGGTGGATGTTGGGCTGATTCTAGCTTTGTTTTAAGCCATTGTAAATCTACACTTACTTTAGTGACATGGCAGATCTTTTTGATTTTAAAAGCATCTTTGACTGGAAAGTGCTACTGAATGGAGTGTTTTGGCCTCTTGTTGAAGTGAAGGAGCACAAGAACTACTTGCCTTAAAGTGCATGTGTCGCAATTTGCTTTGTGTTCCCATAGGCAGCTAGTGTTCAATAGGAAAAAAGTAGGCAGGAATTCATTCTTCCTTTTTAGTCTACGGTACATACTTAACTTTCTGTAACAACATTCAAGTTGTTTTCTTTTGGAAAGTGCACTCTTAATAAACTAGCCTAGGATTCAGAAGAACTTTATTTTCACCAGTCTCGAGAAATGTCAGAAGCCAATTGTATTTTCAATGTAGGATTTGCTTTCTAGTAGAACTTAGCTTTAATAACTTTTCTTTCCTATTCTTACTTAAATGTGTGCCTGACATAGAATATACAGTATATGAGAAAAACTTTCTCACCTGTACACGTGGAGTGCTCAAAGTTTGAGTTGAAGGGAGTTACACATTTTTGAGTGTCCAGAAAGGCTGAAAAGTGGAAGGGTTTCCCCAATACCTGGGGAAGGCTGGAGGGAAAGAAATTATGAGAGACATGGTAGATGGAGGATGAGGTGTGAGCCTGCACAGGAACACCTGTCAGGAAAAGAGTGTGGTACCAGACTTACCATTTTGGATAGTCTCTGATAAAATTGGCACACTGATTTGACTGCTTCTATCACTATCAATAGTGTGCGGATGGTGATGTAATGGTTTGATTTTGATAACTGATTTATGATTGCATTTATTTCTTATCTGATAAATCTAAAGTAGGAGGCCACCTTCCAAGAAAATTATAAAGAGCTAGAACAAGAATGGTCAATGTATGCAGTTACAAAATAATCTTATGACTAGACCTCCCTGGAGTATGCTGGGTTCTCTGAGATGGAATTTACCAGCAATAAAGAAGCAGTGATGTAATAATGTAGTGTCTGAGTTTATATGGCCTGTTGGCCAAAATGTAGTTAGCTAGTTTATGGGTTTTGCTGTTGATTAGTTTTGCACAGCACATTGTACCACTAACTAAACAATTGGTTAGATCAGAATACCATGACTCATTAACTATGTATTTAGAAATTATTTAAACATAGAAAATAATAAATATATAAAGATGTATTTTTCTTTTCTCTTTTAATTATATTTACCAAATGATTCTAGGATAGATATGGGAGGACAATATGAACTGTTATAAAATAAACTAAGTAAAATATGATGATTTGATAAAATATGAATGAATAAAAGTATAATCAATGATTGATTAATAAAGATATTAATGTACTTGACATTTGATTGAAAATATGAGAGGATATATAATGTAATTGTAATAGAAGACTACGAAATGGTTGCACAAAATAATGTGTACCAACCGGCACACTGTATGTATATATATATGGAAGATTATTTATGTTTTTCTGTTATACTTGTTTATGTTTGTTTTAAAATCAATAAAAAATTTTTTTTTAAAAAAGAAATTATTTAAACATAGCCTTTGTAAAGCTATATTTGGTTAAAAAAAGTAGTACAAATTTTCTATGGACCGTAGACTGGATGCCTGTTTTCCAAATAAAAATTGAAACATTGTTTTTTGGGGAGAGATGTCATGAAATAATACAATTCATGTTATATTTACATTGTAACAGTTTTGCTGATGAATTTAAAATTAACTTTTTAATCTTTTGTTTTAAGTACTTCTCCTACAAGATGAATATGGATTTTGTGTTGTTACAAAAGTGTCAAAGAAGCCTCTGTGTCTCATCTGAGCAATCTGCCTGCTCCAAGACTTGTTTATTTGACATGTTGACTGAGTTAATGGGAACTGGGTCCAGTAACATCAGGAGAACTACAGATTGTCTTTATGGCAAAAGTTAATAATCCAGCAACTGCTACAGACATTCCCAAAATTATACAATAAATTGTGCATTGCTAATACCAATATTTATTAGTTATTTCTTTTATTCTGTCTTGTCCAACCTGATAAAGCAATAACCAGTTTCCGAAGTATTTTTGCACTGATTTCTGTGACAGAAATTGGAAAAAATCATTTACAACTATTTTGGCTTGATGGAAAACAGTTTTGTTTGTAAAGCACTAGTTGATCTTAGATTGTATTGAAAAAGTAGAATGGGGTTAATACTTGGATTAGACTAGGAAAAAACATCATGGAAGAAGACAATGACAAACCAAACCATTTCCTGATAATTGCCAATAAAAGGATATGGACACATCCACATCGTCACTAGGAGTCAAGTTTGACTTAAGAGAGACCATTACCTTTTATCCCACAAGTGTGCAGAACAATCATTGCTTGCTTGTTTTTAATCTAAGCTTATCCAATATATCTGCTCTAGAAGAAGCAATATTAATTGTGTGTAGACTAGCCTATGAAGTGTGGGTTCTTAGCGAGGCTGGGCAAGAGGATTCAAATGGTTACAAATTCTCTTAATTAAAACTTTTGATTTTCCATATTAAAATAGCCTAAACATTTTATTAACTGATTGCTACAACTGTATGAAAATAAAATATTTCTTTTTAACAATACCATTGTGTTCAATATTGTATAAGGAGACTAAATGCAAAATTGCTTCAATTAAAAGAGCAGATGAAATGTTCTGTTTTAGAGAAAATTCAATTAAAGAATGCAGATTTTTTGTAACAAATATAGTACCAGTTCAGATGCAAACAGTGCTTATATTTGCTATTGTATTTTTTTGATGCAAACAAAGTGACATTTAGTAGGAAACCCTGAGTTTAAACAAATGAGCTGTATTTGGCTTATTGGCCAAAATTTTCTTGTTTGTCTTCTGGGTTAAAGTCCAAATTACAAAAGACGGTAGCAGTTTTCCATGCTTGGCATGGAGCAACACAACTCAATGCTATTCTCAGAGCTCTAAGTGAATTTGGCAGATTAAAAAGTCAGGAAAAAGCAGGGGAAGGTCTGTGGGGTTCAAGCCTATGATTGAACCATCCTTTCTGTTTCTAAAATACCTCTCACCTTATGTTGCTAAATTGTTGGTTTGATTTGAGGTTAGCCTGGTTTGCAAACCCAGCCTGCAGTTGGTGGATAGTTTCCTCATGGATCATGACTAGTGTGGCCTCAAAACATGTTGGTTTGTGACTCATATTAATAGTAGACACAACCAAGTGTAATTGCTAATGACTCTGAAAGTGTCTCTTGATTTTCCGTTTGCAAAAGCAATTATATTAAATAGCTTTCCGTAGCCAACACCCAGTTGCATTTTCAAGACCTTGAACTTTGCACATCATCTTCAGCCATTAAAGTTTTTGACATATGGGATTTGAGTTCTACATTGTTTGTATAATATATTAAAAAAATTATATGACATGCAAACCATGTTTCATACCATTTGTTCATATTTGAAGATATTTTGAAGAAGTAAAAAAATGTTAGATAATGCAGAACATTTTGCCTGGCCTTTTATAATAGAGGAATTGTGGCTGTTGAAAAGGGACGTATCTTGATTTCCTTTGTTCAGCTTCAGGAAAGATAAGTTCTTTTTCATATGATGTAGTCTTGAAGCTTTGTAGAATTTGATGTCATTGTATCATTTGTCTCTATTGTGCAAATTATGTGGACGGTAAATATAATTACATGGGACCCAGTGTGATGGAGTAGATAAAGAATAAGGGGATGACGGTTTTAGTTCTCTGTCTGCCACTGATATTCCCTGAGATTTTGAGCTAGACCTTCTCTCTCAGTCCAGCCTATCCTCATCAGGTTGTTTTATGAGGGACTATTGTGTATATTGTTTTGAGTTCTGGTACAAAAGACAAGATAGAAATAAAATAATCTGGGCTCCAGGCCTTGAAGTACAGAAGCCTGCTGATCATCTGCTACATTCCTGCCCATTGAACTGCCTTCTTCCAATTAATTTTCTTTTATATATAATCTACCATAACCATATACTGTAGCTGGTGGTGGGGCCCTGCTATGAAGAGAGGCATCACTCCTTATTTCTTCTCCATCTCCAAAAATCTCCTGCCCCATCTTGCTCATGCCCTTGAATGGAAATAAACTCTAAATAGAGATGGAGTTACTACCATTGTATATATTTCCACCTGGAATCTAGGAAGCCTGTTAAGAAATGCCTCATCATTGGGTACCTGTACTGGTGTAACTGATATGAATTATAATTTATAGTTGTAGGAGAGATTTAAGTTCTGAGATACGTATTTAGAGTAGCAAGTTTGATGTTGATACAGATTATGGAGACTGGGGATTAGCAGGAAAATGGCAGTCCAGTTTTCAGATCTAAATGCATGGGAATACAGTTGCTGCCTAAGCAGAAGAATAGAATTAAGTTATGGCTCTGATTGGTAATGTGCTGTGTAGTTATTGTTGGCAGTAGTTTAGATATGCTTAAAGTCTGTGAGGAAAGAAAGAATTTTTGCTTTGTTTATTCCATCATAAACAACGCCTTGGGCCTATCTCGAAGCCTCTGTTGCTTGGGAGACATGAGCCAAATCCTTTAAGCAGCAGGGATGGGCTGTAGTTTATGAAAGTGCTGTTCTAGTCTTGAAGTAAGAGAGTGATCACAATGAATGTGTTCTCCTTCTGGAATGTTTTCCTTGTGGAACGCTGTCTCTTCTCTACCAAGAAGGCATGTACTGCACATATAGTAACAGGAAATAAATGTCACAGAAAGTGTATTATGTTAGATTTAATTTGGAATAAAATATATTCCAGACTTTTAAAGTGTTGGGTTGTTAAAAGTTGAGCTTAAGTGTGCTAAAAATGAAGCCTGAACTATTTTTATAACCTGTCTCCAGAAGACAAAATGCCATTTCTTTTTAACAGTTTCTGTGCTTTGCAAGCTCAGTCAATTCCTATCAGTTTCACTTTTGAGTACAGCATGGCCTAACATTTGTTTAGTTTGCCATTTGCTATCACATTAATTTCTCCTACTTTTTCCCTTCCAAGTGCTTTTTTTCACGGATTCTCTGTACTGTAAAACATTTCTTTGATTTATGTCATATTTTACTTTAGTGGTGATTTTGATGAAAAGTAGGTCATGTTACTTATTTGATTTGAATTTTAACAACCTTTTATTTCTGAGCTTAAGCCACAGTGGCACAGTGGTTAGAGTGCAGTACTGCAGGCTACTTCTGCTGCCCACTGCCTGCCTGCAATTTGGCAGTTGAAATCTCACCAGGCTCAAGGTTGACTCCGCCTTCCATCCTTCCAAGGTGGATAAAATGAGGCCCCAAATTGTTGGGGGCAATATGCTGACTTGGTAAACTGCTTAAAGAGGGCTGTAAATCACTGTGAAGTGGTATATACAGTAAGTCTAACTGCTATTGCTATTAAGACAGCATCCATATTATTCCCTTTTTTGTTTTTCCCACAACCACAATCCCATGGGGTACCCTGAGTGAATGTGACTGGCCCAAAGTCACCTGATAAGTTTAAATGGATGAGGATAGGCTAGAACTGGATCTCCTTGCTTCTAATCCAACATCTTAACCACTGCATCGCAAACATTGCTTTTAATAAAACTGGCTTATCCAGCTAAGCTTATTAGAATACTATAACTTGACAGTCATTATTTTTTCTTCCTCACCTTTCTTACTTACCCCTACATAGATTTTCCTAAACTATTTTAGAGCCATTTACTGCAAATCTGTTTCCTCCTAAAGAATGGCACTGGAAAACCACTGCTTTCAAGTGGTCTATTTGCCATCCCTTGAAAGCAAGGCCAGCAACGTGCAACCTTTGCAAACCATTGCATTCAAGGATTGGAACAGCAGTCCAGAATGACAGCATGATTGATGGTATTGAAGGCTGCTGAGAAAGCAAGAAGAAAAAGAATGGATGGGTACATCCCACTTTCATGGTCATCAGTGTCAACTCAGTCCCATAACCTGGCTTGAATCTTGACTGAGAGGCATCTACTACGGATTGGATTAAAACACTAATACTAATATGTACTAATCCTGAGAAAATACTTTTTTTTTTCAAATATCTTTGATCCAGCCTCAGTCATAGGTTGGCCTTGAGGTAGAATCTTTCAGGTCTTACTGCAATAGCTTTACTGAAAATATGAAGGCCATCTCAGTATTAGCCCAAAATGACTGAATAACTCCCTAGTTAGTCAATGTTAGATCCTTTTGAGATTTCTGTCATTTGTTCCTGTGATATTTTCCCAGGTAGTGAATACATCTATTAATTAATATTTCTCAATCTACTTTTGTGTCTATCACGGATAGAAAACTATTCATCTATTTTAGGTAAGGTATAGGAGCAGAAAAACATTCTCTGCCTGCTGGATTGCAATGTATTGGGGGAAAATGGAGGTCTAGATAGTTAAATGCCAAAGCTTGAATAACAAACTGAAGTAAATAGTTAAAGAAATCTAACATTTTAACCAAAAAAGAAGCAAAGCCCAAACATGGTATCATTGAGAAAAGCAATTTAAATTTTTATATTAATTTTTAGACAATATTTGTAAAATACTTAAATGCCAGAATTATTTCTGTTCTTTATAAATAATAGGAAGTGCTTTCATGCCAAGTAGATTTGAAAAGTTAGATTTTTCATCAAGTATGAATTGCTCATAATTAAATCAGTGATGGCAAATACATGGTCTTCCAGATGCTGCTGGCTTCCACTACTGTATCGGTCATGCTGGGAATTGTATTTCAGTAATATTTGCACTGCCTGAGACTGTTTTCTTCTAATAAACATTTATTTGTTTTACTGAGTTTTGCAATTCAGTCTTCCTTGCTGCAGATTTTGATTTTACAATAACAGTACAGATTAATTCATGTCAAATGTTTCAACGCTTTACCCAACACATTATGCAATGGGAAGGTTTTAAATCCTACACAATTTTAAAGAGATTAGAAAAACAGGACACTTTTTCTTCAAACACCCTTGCTCAATTGAAAGAGGTTTTAAACCAGTGATTGCTCCAGGCTGAAATCTTCTACTCAGTTATCTAGGATTAAACTAATTGGATTTCCTATTGTAGGGTTTTTAAAAAGATTTTTTATCCCACTTTTATTATTTTTATCATCAACTCAAGGCAGCAGACATATAATATTCCTTCTTCCTCCTGTTTTTCTGCATAAAAATCCCATGAGGTTGAATAAGGCTGATGAGAAAGAGAGAAAGACTTCCTTTGCCAAAGCGAAGGTTGAATTAAGAAGGGTTAATTACATGTCTGTATCTGAAGACAACATTTAAATATTAATATATTATGGATTATAGTGCACAGTGTTCTGATGCCTGCTAGAAAATGGGTTTTCCCACTTGTTCAATTTTGTCTGCTAGTCTTGCCTTAGGGTCACTTTTGCTTTGCATCATTACTAACAGGATATTAGTAATCTAATTGATTCTTGTTTCATAGCTTGAAAAGTCAAGGAGTTTATTGCCGTACTGGTCATCTCAGTTAATGACTAATTTAGTACTAGGAACTTGTACATTTCACTTCCTTTATAGACTTTTTAAATGCTCAAGTGCTGCTAGCCGATCAGTTATAATCTTGCATTTCTGGCAGTGACCAAATTCTGCTTTGCTGCCTTTAAGTTGAGAATCTAAATTCTTTTATGCCTTTTATTTTTAGGCAACTTTTAAACAACAGCAACAGAAATCCCATTTCCCCCCTTTCCTCCTGTATTTGGTCTATGACATTAAATTGAATAAATGAAAGTACCTTTAGAGTGGTTCTTTCATTAAGTATATCTGCTTGAAAAACTGTATATAGAAAATGCCAAATAAGCCTTTCTCATATTTGGGAACCAACTCACAATAATTAATTGTGAGTATTATGCAGAGATTCTACAGAAACAGACTTCCTGCTGTGAAGAATTGTAAGCTGCCCAGAATCACTGTAACAGTGAAAAAGATGAATGAATGAATGAATGACAACATGGTTTTAGATTTTGATGTCAAAAGTAAATGCAGCGTTGTGTTTTTGTCACTAATGACAAATACTATCGGAACAACTACCTAGACATAGTCCTTAGAAATGGGACGTTCAACATCCATGCAGATGCTATAGAATAGCCAATAAACCAGGCTGTATAATTCTATCAGTTTTCACAATCAGAGTCTATTTCACCCTATAGTTTTCACTTAATCTACATTATGGCCTTATTAATTTTACAGCATCTGTTATTTAGTTATAATTTATGACTTCTTTTTGTTGCTGTATGGTTATGTTTTTTTCTTACCTTTAGTACCTAGGGAAAGAAATATAGTTTCATTAGCAGAACTAACTAACTAACCATAAGCATATAAAGAACTTTGACCCTATAGGTTGCAAAAAGGTCAGTATGACTTCATGTTTGTTTGAAAAAATAACAAACTAGTTTGTATTTTTAGGGTATGAAACCTTCCAACCTATCACATAATGTTTCCTTGAAAGTTTGTAAATGTTAACAGAAAAAATATTGTATCTTTTTCCAGTAGGTTGCCTATGGTATTCTCCTTTGTGGTGGAGATAGCATCCAGGATTGGGTTGACCTCATGCTGCCAGCTGATTGGACTGAGTCTGTCAGATCTGTGAGGATGTTCCCCTGTTACCAACCAACAGTCCCCAGAATTAGACTCAGTCAAGCAGTTAGGACAGCGTGTTTTCGATTGTTCCAAAAATTAGAACATTAAAACAACAAATATCATTCGAACCCAAACCTGAACACTATCTAGATGACAGCTGGCTCCCGGTCTACCGTCTGGGTGGCTGTCAAAAAGACAGTCAGTCAAGGCTTCAGCCCGGATTGACTGGGGTCAGATCGGCTGAGGGCAATCAAGTAAGGTGGCAATTACCACGGTTGGTGTGATTGAGCTAACCTCTACACTGTGGACCACTTAAGGCTTGGAGGGCTTTCGCGCACTTTTGAAGTGCCGCTTGACGGCTATTAGATTTACCATGGCATCTGGCTAAGGGGCATGAAGAGAGCTGTTAACAAAGATCAGAAGAAAACTTGACAGCTCCTCTGATTAGTGATTTTTCTGGTGAATTGCCTGTTTGGGCACTTACACACACAGGTGCAGGAGTAAATTCCAGGGAACGCAGGCTGCCTGACAGCTCAGGCAAAATAAAAAATAGCGGATTCAACTGACAATGCTGGCCGCGCGAACAGGAGAGCAGAGGAAACTGCTCATACGACTTTACACCTCTCAGCCCTGAGGCTCCAACCTCTTCAGCTTCCTCTGAAGTCTCCAAGCCAAAAGCCAAGGCTGCGGGGTCTCGAAAGAGCTCAAAGGCAGCAGAGTGCGATAAGCGCTATAGGGACAGGCCGCTGAACAGGTTGTGGGCTAAGGGACAGCAAAAAGCAGCTCAGAAAATCCCTGAAGCTATTCCAAATAGGACG
This sequence comes from Laticauda laticaudata, assembly GCA_004320025.1. Classification (NCBI taxonomy): domain Eukaryota; kingdom Metazoa; phylum Chordata; class Lepidosauria; order Squamata; family Elapidae; genus Laticauda; species Laticauda laticaudata. The sequence continues at coordinate 21,751 of BHFT01009066.1, forward strand.
GTGACAGATTCCCGCCAAAAAGAGGAACCCCCATTAGAAGAGTTAGGACTTGTCAGACTGACAGGAGTCAATTCTACTGGGGGAGCTGAAGAGCAATTCCTGTTACAAGAAACAGCTGCCTTCTGACAGCACCACAATGGAGCACAACATCAGCACCACAACATAGCAGTCTATCACTATTCCTTTGCTAAATTCTGGGGACCGTTCGTAACGGGATTGTCCTCATAGTTCTGACAGACTCAGTCCATTCAGCTAGCCGCACAAGGTCAACCCAATCCTGGATGCTGTCTCCACTCGAAGAGAAAAGGCATATCAGGTAAGACCAACACCTTTTGTATCGATTGCAGACAAAATGATTCTTAACCAGGAAAACTCTGATTTCACATTAGTTTAATACACATTAATCATTGTCGTATAGGTAGACTTTTGTGTTAGACATTTTGCTGCTTATGACAAGTTTAATATCTTATACTTATCAAACAATAGTAAAATCCCCAATATATAATTATTTTTAGTAGTTTTATATTCATTCCATCTTTCATTCAGGAATGCAAGGTAATATACACAGTGCTTTCCCTCTCCTCCCCCCTCCTCCCACAGCCATAATCTTGTGAGATAAACTGGGCTGAGAGAAGATGACTGGCCTAAAATAATTCAGTGAATTTTATACCTGGGGGTGAATTGGAACAAGGGGTTCCATGTTCCTATGATAGTTTCATATTGCTTGGGTCCCCAACCTCTGGGCTGCAGACTGGTACTGGTCTGTGGCCTGTTAAAAACCACTGCACAACTGGAGGTGAGCGAGAGATAAGTGAAACTGAATGCACCAGATTTAGGTTGCATTCCCCTTCCCCCCCACCCCCGGTTCATGGAAAAATTGTCTTCCATGAAACCGATCTCTGGAGCCAAAAGGTTTGGGGACCACTGTCATACCATTTAACCACTAGCAGGAGGCCAGTAGGGTAATATAAATACTTCTAACAGGATTGATATTGTTTCTCTGATATATAAATAAATATAAGTAAATGAGTTTTTAGGATTCCCTGATGAAACTATTTTACTTTCTCATTATTTCTATGGCCCTGAGGTCATATTTGGTTTTTGGTTTGTCTGAAACACATCTTGTAAATGCCAAATTCAGACTTCTGGGGAATATATATTTTTAACCAGGCTTTCTTAAAATAGTCTGGAACACAGAAGTACAAGAGCTGCAGAGCATGGATTCATGATAGAACAGTGTGGGTGTGTGACACAATGAAACTGATGAAATAGGATTCTATGTTCAGGTCTCAGCTTTATGAACTTTGGTAATGCAATCTTAATTCAAATTATCATTGCCTCCCCCCCCCAAGACTTGGGTGCTGGTTTTTATGATGGATCCTTCTTGTATCCATTCATGTAATCTGAAGCTCTTCTTGTGGGTACTACTTATTTTATATTGCTAGCACTCATGAGAAAGTTAGCTTGGGACAGATGATGATAGTGTGGGAAAATCTTGGTAAAAATAGTTTGTCCCTACATAATTGTTTTCAGTGAATTCTTAAATTCCTTGCTTTGTAGGACTTCATGAAGACTGGACTATTACTGTCACATAAGTATATATACATCGGAAGATTAAAATCCCTTGCATGTTAGCAATAATATTACTTAACAAAGTTTCATTTTTAGAGTTTTCTGAGTTTGATTTCAATTGTTCTCTTGCCTGAGTTATTTATTTATTGTTTGTTTATTTGTATTTGTCTTGAATTGTTCCACATTTAGTTCTAGTTATCACATTTAACTTCATCAATTTTGCTTATGGCACTTGATGTAAAATACTAACAATTTTTTTTCACTAGTTGCCAGGATGAACACAGGACATTGGATTTCCTGTAGAAGAACTGTTCATTGCTTAAAGGCCGAGTGAAAAAAAATAGGAAAGATTTTTCAGAAATAGTATAATACATGAAGCAGATCAGGTAGATTTGAATTTTGTACAATTAATCACACGTTGGTGGGAATATGAGTGTCTGAAAAAATGAAACTGCTGTGGAAAGCACTTCTGTACCAACAAATTATAAAATATATCTCAACAACATCCTGAATCTGAGATTATTTTAAAGCGCTCAGTCTTAAATTGGATTCTTTGGCCTGCATATGCTTAGGTTTTAAGGAGTTTATGCTTCATTCATTAAATTTATATTTAACTCCCTATTCCACATTTAAAATAATTTATTTTCTCATGTAATTGTTTTTTTTTTCCTACATAGGGTAGAGAGAAGCAGTCCTTCATCAAATATGTGTTTTATTCGATTGGTAAATATTTTTTAATCTGATGAATTAGCCCAAAATGGAATTGCCTTGCAGAGGTGTCTTGGAATAGAAAGAAATAAGCTATGCTATAGATATTCAGAAGGAGAAGGAGTCCTTGAATGATCAGGAGATCCACCAGACATAACAACCCTACATTCTCTCCTGTAAACAGCTGCAGTCAATTAATAAATAGATGCTTTACTTAATTGTAAGCATACTGAAGGTCAAAGTAATTTGCTGTAGTACTGTGTTTCACCCTTAAATGGAGACTCTTCCTCTAAAGTAAAGCTTGGCTGTTTAGAAAGATGACAGATTTTTGCATAAGTAAATGTGTATTAAGAGTGTCCTACTGCCAAACGTGTAGGTAGAAAGTTGCTGCTGCTGGATGGGGAAGAGGGCAAAGAAATGTGAAGGGTGTACGAGGGTATGGCTTAGGTCAGGAAGGTTGCTCTGGAATTGACAGTGGCTGGTACAAGTGTGACACAGAAGGGCTGCAGTGGGGTACACAGGTGAGGAAAACATAACCCAATTACCTACACTCTTCCTTTCCAGCTTACCCATTACCTTTCTGGGGAAGCCATCATGGAAAGTTGCAAATGGCGATCATGTGGTTATAAAGCATTGCAATAATTCATAAGTGTGAACCACATTATGATAGCTTGTTTATGATGAATGGTTATGGGTTGTCAACATTCTCAGGAAGACAGCAAATATGTCCAGATTAATTGATTGAATTTTGTTGTAAAGCTACATTAACAGAATCTTGCAAAGCAGAAAGTGTAAATCTCCCACAATCTCCTTGAGTAGTGAGAATCTCTTCTGAGCTTCTTGCTCTACTCGCATTCCTGTTGCAGGTTATGCCCTCTCTTATCTGACTGTTCTCTAGGCAGCATCTATAGCCTCCTCTCCCAAGGTCTTTCTCGCATACCATTAATAGGTTGAGGACTACTTGTAGTAAAATAAATAAAAGTATTACCCCAACTAAGTACTATTTGAGTATTTTATGATTACTTTGAATATATTTTTCTTCCTAGCATTTTCTTGCAAGTACAAGATCTTTTGTTAAATCAATCTATTGGTTGCAACAGGAATGGACCAACCAGCTTGTTGCTTGGCATGCCATATGGACTGAGAGTGAGTAATTGGCACAAAGTCACCCAGCCAGCTTTCATGCCTAAAGCAGGACTAGAAGTTAGTCTCCTGGTTTCTGGTCTGGTGCCTAACCACTACTAGACCAAACTGGTTCTCTCTGTGATTGCTTTAGAATTGATTGTGTTTATCGATTATGACAATTTGATCATCTGGACTGCATAATTTTATAAAATCCTTATTTAAGTGGCTTTTCATTTAAGGATTTTAGGATTCTGTAAATACTAAGTGCTGATTATGTGAAGCTATTTGTCTTACAGTCTAGTCTGGTATTTTATTTATTTATTTGAATCCCACTTTTATTATTTTTACAAATAAGGTAACAAATATATCCAATACACCTTCTTCCTCATATTTGCCCAACAATAATAATCCTGTGAGGTGATTTAGATTGACAGTCATTCAGCTGGCTTTCTTGCCTAAGGTGAGACTAGAACTCATGGTCCGTATATTTCTAGGGTAGTACCTTAACCAAAAAACCCAAAGTGACTATTTTTATTTAATACAATTTTGAGATTATCCAACTTCAAATAATCTGGACATCTTATATTTAGAAAAAGTAAGAGTTAAAAAGAAGAAACAGATCATAACCATCCAAAAATACATCTGTGTTTCCTGGTACTTTTTGGGAAGAAAGGTTATGGGCATTTTGCATGCGAATTATGCATTTGCTAATGAAGAATTAGAAACTCTACTACATACATTACAATTGCATACATGTTATAGAAATGAAACCTCAAAATTTATTTACCATTTAACTTTTTTTTTGGAAAGGTAATTGAAATACCATTTTCCTGTTTATGGCTATAATATTACATAACTGAAATATTTGCAGAGCTTTTATTTCAGGCTAATAACTTTATTTCAGTTGTTTTCGTAAACAACTTAGTTGCTTTTGCACTGTTAAATGGTATATGTTATTTTAACTTAGTTTCAATCTTTTTAAGTATATTAACCACAAAATGTATATTTTAAGAATATGTTAAAATTGAAAGTAACCAAATTCAGCTGGAACTGAAGCATTCATTTTCTGATGCTTTAGGCTCTTTTGGCTAAAAAAGGAGAAACAGTTACATAGTTACTTCTGTAAACAAGTTGGAGTTTTAATGTGCTGCTGTTGTCTTGATATACTTAATATCACAATGAGAATAAATTTAATCTACTTCCTGTTCTTTTGTCGTCCAGTTGAAAAACATTTAGATATTCAAAATAAATATTGCTCTATATACAAAAGAAATTAAAGGCATGAGATAAGCAGAAAAATGTATGTAGGTCTTCACTGTACTTCTTTATACCCTTTTGCCCCTGCAAGTTCATCCATGCTTCCACTACATCCATCACTGTTTTCTGTTTCTTAAACTTTTAGAATCTCAATTCTATTCAACTAAAACTTTCCTTGTCTCCACTTTCCTTTCAACTCCTTTACTCTTTCTTCAAATATTTATTTGTGATTTTGTTCTGTCACTTCAATTTTCTCTCATACTGGTCTCTCACTGTTATATTCAGTCCACTCATTTACCATCCATCATCTATGCACTGTTGATCCTAGCTCTTCTTTCTTTATCACACACTCTTCTTAAGCCATTCCCATTGCCTTATAATCAGCTTTTCTCTTATTCCTGAGATAACTAACCACTTATAAGAAAATAGGTGGAAGGAGTATTACATTTATTAATATATTTATACCTGGTAAACACAGATAAAAGGAGGGGAAGAGGGAAAGAAAGAGCCGGTTCTTTCCTACATAATTTTTCAATAAAATTATCAATTCTTTCAGACTTATAATTTCTTCTTTGTTATGTTTTTTAAGTATGATTTCACTTATGCATAAATAATGTTTTTGAAATAGACTTTATTCTAAGCAAATATTAATCAGTTACCATTATCAGTTATTATTGCAACTCCACATGGTCCACTCATTTTGATCATTTCTTACCTCTTTCTCCATCCGCTCTTATCCTTTTATGTAATCTGCCAAGAGTTGTTTTGATAACAGTAACATAGAAATATGTTTAATAAATAATATCAGGCTACCATAATTCAGAATTATTAGATCCTTCCCCTGTGCATTTCAGAGATAATGTTTTTTGAATTTTTAAATTTCATTTGATAATTTATATGCTCTACCATTTGCCCCTCTTACATTCTAAGTTTCAGTCTTTCACACACAAGATGGGTCCATAATTATTAACCTCTTTTGCCTCTCATGACCTGTCTCTAGGATTGTTATCTAGAATTCTTAAATAAGTCTTTTTGATAGGATATTCAAATTTACTTCAGCTTGCAATAAGTGTAACCCCTGATTTATTCTTATATAAATTGCATCTCTAATCTAATTTCCAATAGAAGACACAATCTCTCATTTCATAGCTAATAAATGTTTCCATACCTAAGTTACCAGCTTAGTCGCTAAAATAAGTGGGTTTTTTTGTTAGACTAAGCTGTATCTAAAGTTAAAAAGTATCATAAAAAAATATTTTTCTTGTAGGATCAAACAAATCTTGCCTTAGTTTAATCACATTATTGAAAATATGGTCGGTTATATTACTGGTATATTATTAAACATTAGGGCTGGTAACTTTCCCCAATTTTTGATTTCCATAAGCTGCTTGAAAATCATGTTGTTTTATACAGTATACTTCCCCCCCTTTATAGCTCATAGGAGCTATGGAGAGACAGTATATGGCTGTTTCACCTTTTGACCAGTAGGTTTGGATTACATTACTGCATTAGAACCCAAAATATTTATGAATACTGTTTCCTTATATTAAGTGATCTTGTCTCTTATTATATAAACCAAAATGATTATGGATCCCATTTCCTTACATTAAATAATTTTGTCTCTGTTATGTAAGCTGAGATGTCCAAATACATAAATTTTAGCAATTCAACAGCTATAGAATGTGTGTATGAAAGGATTGTAGTATCTCATGCATAATTATATTAATTATTTTAACAGGTCCCTTACGTTAAACAGTCATGGCTCAGAAAGATGCTGACAAATACCTATATGTGGATAGAAATGTCATCAACAATCCTCTTGCTCAAGCTGATTGGGCTGCCAAGAAACTGGTTTGGGTACCATCAGAGAAGAATGGATTTGAGCCTGCTAGCTTGAAGGAGGAAGTTGGAGATGAAGCTGTTGTGGAGCTTGCTGAGAATGGGAAAAAATTGAGAGTCAACAAAGATGATATCCAAAAGATGAACCCACCCAAGTTCTCTAAAGTGGAAGACATGGCTGAACTGACCTGCTTGAATGAGGCCTCAGTGTTACATAATCTAAAAGAACGATACTACTCAGGGCTAATCTATGTAAGTAATACTTTTGTCTGAGAAGTTATCTAATTTTTATCAGTGTTATAATGGGTTGGCACACTTATTTATGATTGATGTTTTGAAAAACATCTTGTGATTGAAGCATTTTGGAAAATATTTTAGAAATTATTACATTTGATCCTAAACTGAATTTTCTCCTGCAGACATTTCTTTATTTAAAACCTTGTTGGCAGTGATTGTTTATGGTAGAAAAATATTCTTTTTACATAATCAAATGCAACTGCACAGAAAGCTTTGTGGATATATGCCTTCTCCTATGAGCTGCTCAGAGCATCCAGTAGTGGGAGGTGCTTAGTCTCTGCATTCACAGGCTGAGCTTGATTTGT
>BHFT01009067.1:0-15228 GCA_004320025.1 Laticauda laticaudata
CATGAAAGCCCTACACTTCCAGATGTAACGCTCACCCGTGAGAAGAGGATCTTCAACTACAGGCTGTCCAGGGCAAGACGGTGGTGGAGAACGCCTTTGGCATCCTGGCCAACAGGTTCCAGAATACTTCTCATCACCATGCAGCATGACCCAGAGACACTGAGGAGCATCATGGAAGCTTGCTGCATCCTGCACAATCTCATGTGCACCTGCTACCCAGTCGTTGCAGAGCAGACTTGTCAACCGTCAACAAGGAAGGGGACAGTGGAGCCGGGTGAATGGAGGCAAGGATGTAACCCGATAGACACTGTGGATGTACGAGGCCCCAACAGAGCTTCACGTGAAGAAAAAGCAGCGAACCTCCTGAAACACTGGGATGCAACTCCCCAGCTGGAAGCAGTGGAGTGGCAAGAAGGATGGTAGATGTTTAAATGGATGCTTCCTTCAGCCTGTCTCATCACACTGATGAGATTTATGCATTGTATGATTGAGTGGTCCTACAATGAATAGGGCATTAATAAAGAGCTTTTTTATTTTAAAATGTGGTTGATCAATGAAATAAATTGTTATATGTAATAAAGGTCCATATGTGTGGCCAGCTGGGATGGGGGACCATTACAGTCCCACTATGGTTGCACTGGAGTTTATCTATCCACAACTATCCTTATCTATTCCACAAGCATGCAAAGGCTTAACAATTTTTCAAAGTTTTTACCAACACTTTATTAAGTAAACAAAAATGAACCAAAGTGTAAACTTATTAAGTTTCTTAAGCAAAGTATAAACTTATTAAACTTATTGCCTGACTGATGAACCATGGTGTTCCTGCAGATGTATGTGGCAGCACGTCTTTCCCCTGTATGCTGACTGCATGCGTGCTGCATCCTTTTATATCCGCGGAGCGGATGCAGTTCATACCCCCCGCATGCACAGTGAACGCTTTGCATCCGATATACATCTGTGCGGCATCCACCTTTTGTTCCTATAGGTGTATGTGATGCATCCGCCCCTTCCGCTATGCGTCTGCTTCAAAATTCTCCCCCGGAACCCCTTCAGAGGTGTCATCTGCTTCCATCCGCTTGGCTTCTGATGAGCATCCATTTAACATCCCCACTATATACTACCAACTTCTGTTCTTTTCCGTTCTGTTTATGCAAATTTTTGCCAATTTTTGGAGCAGATGAGAACGGATGGAGCCACCCCCGAAATTTTGCTCATCCTCTGTGTCCTTTATGCATATGTTTTGCATCCATCGGCCAGTGGGACTGGGCCTTAAGGATGTGAGACCTGATCAGTATTCACCAAGGAGAAAATGAAAACAAAACCTCCCTAATAGCTGTCTGCCACGTGTGTCAGCCCAAGAACAGCCTCAATGCTCTCATAGCTCAATAGGTCCTGCTGACCCCAAGCTGCTTTGCTCTAGCCTGAACAGCTGCAAAGCGGTGAAATTTGATCCCCGGAGTCAGCTGTAAAGTGGGAAGAAGAGCGGCAACACCGGCAGTGCTTTCTGACCTTCGGCTGCGTTGGAGGCTCATTAGAACTCTCCCTGTAGCTGCAGCTTTCAGGCAGCACTGAAGCCTCGACGCTGCCGGAGAGCAGATCCCCACCCTCCTGAAGCCTTTTCTCAACCAGAGCCCCAGGAGCAGTAGAAACAACGAGGGAAAGAAACCCTTATCAAATATCAAGTAAAGTCTTTTAAACTCAGATTATCTTCCAGAGACTTAAGCTCTAAGTCAAGAGCTGAGTCAAAAAGATGGTGAGCGGCTAAGGCTGATTGGTTTTATAGTGGCAGACCCATCTCTATGACATCAGTAGGAGGAGTCATACCCATTTTCTGGACACTCTTAGCGTGTATGAGAAAATCCGTCCTCTTGCTTGAAGGCCATGGGTCCTTTGGCTCATGTTTTTCAGACCTAGCAATGCTTTCTGAAGCTACCTTGTGAAGTCAGAAGTATATTTCTGGTTTGAAAAGGAGATTTGCCTATGAATCTCTTCTAGATCCCTGTGTGCATAATATTTTAGAAATCGATTGTGTGTGTGTGTGTGTCTGTGTGTCAAGTGGATATTCAGCAGGTTCTGTCCAGTTCTGGAGAACTGATAGCTTCAGAGTAGTTCAGAGTAGTTGAGTAGTTCAGAGAACTGGCAAACACCACCTCTTGATTGTCCCTGCCCCCATCTATTCTCTGCCTACTGCATCCCAGCTGATGAGCTGGGTCTTCTTTTTTTGCCCTGCACAAGAAAATGGAGCTGGAAAACAGGTGTGTGGGGTGGGGAGGGAATGGGATTTTGCAGTAACCTTCCCCTACCAAGCTACCCCTCGCCCACCAGCCACACCCACAGAACTGGTAGTAAAAAAAATTGAATCCCACCACTGGTAGGTGTGTGCATTACAATACTATTAAAACTGAGATATTCATAAATTTAGCAATGCAGAATAGTAGAATAATACGTCACAAATTACTCTGGAATATAAAAAAGCAGTCATTTTCTATTTTAGACTTGTTAACTAAATTACAATACTTGTGTATTTGTGCAAAAGAATCCTAAATTCTAATATTCTGTACTCTTGAGGATCAGTCACTGCTCAACCATTAACATCTAAACTTGTAATATTAATCTCTCTCACTATGTTTTGGTTAATTGACATTTTCATCTACGTGTATGTTGTCTTTCTTTTTAATTGCCTTTTGAAGTTTAAACTATGGAAGTGGACATTCATCACACTCTGAAGCGGATCTTCTTAGACAAACATATACAGCTTCTCAGCAGCTTCCTGTGTACACTACCACACCCCATCCTTCTGGTAATAATAATTTATGAAATAGATGCCTTTCTTTTAAAATAGTTGAGAGCTGACAAGTGATAGAATACATTTCAGGAGAATTGTTGAGATATATGTTGATATACCTGTTATACCTGCTAAAAAGTTTGAGAGGGAAAAATTTCTCTGACCGCACTTTGTTTCCTGGAGCTCAAAGCATGGAGATTTACAGAAGGGTGGAATTGGTGAAAATTGCCCATTCCTTCCTTCCCTTCATCCTTCAGTTAATAATGCGCTAAATACAACATAAATGAAGGTTTTTGTAGATACTTTGTAATATTATTGTATATTTCCTCTCTTTATTACTTTCAGCCACTTGTATTGTTAAGTAAACTGTCAGAACATTGCAGTAGAGCTTTTTGGCCATTACCAAAACTCAACTACAATGTTGTGATTGAATATTTTGATTAGATATTTAAGTGCTGAAGTATATCTAGTATAAAGCTCATATGTGATGTACTTATTCTTATAGGTCTTCCTGGAATTTTTCATAATACTACACACAGTAGCAATAGCAACACTAAAGAAACATCAGTCATGAATTTTCTCTCTGCAATTGAATCTCGCAATACTCCGACTGTTTCTTCGGGAACAACTCTTTTACCACAATTTAGAGCACCCACATGGCAACCAGGTGACATATTTCTAATATTTTGGTAATCATTTCAATATATCTCTGTGTAAAAATTATATAACATTGGCTTAGATCTAGAGCCATTCATCTCTGAATAGGAAGCTTCTACTATGCAGGGAAGACTTAATTCACTGGATTGGGGATGATTGATTATTTCTATTATTATCTACATAGAATATGATCTATGTAGGCTTGGAGGATTATTCTAGAGAGAAGACAGCTAAGAAAATTTGTGATTGTGATGGTAGAAACAGATGAAGAAATTGCAAAACTGTCAATGCATTCTACTGTGGGAATATATTTAGCATAATTCTACTTATTGGTGACATAATAAAATGTGAAGCAAAAAAGAAAGTTTTCAATGGGATGGGAAAGATTCCTGTCTCTTATAAAATAACCTTTAATAGCTGAAACTGTCAAGATAGAAACCAGTGCAACTAAGGCTGGTGTGAATCATAATGTCAGTAATGATTAGATGCCTTCCTAGCTCCAGATTGGGAAAAGGATGATCAAAAGTCCATTGATCATGAGGGTGGAAAGAAAAGGCTTAAGTATTAAACATTGGGACAAACAAACATATAAGGTTTTATTTATTTGTCAAATTTATGTGTCCCTCTCTCACAAACTGATTCTAAGCATTGTATAATAAAACTAGTGATTAAGGCATTCTATAAAACCAGTTAAAACAATGAACAAATAAAAGCAAGATTGTAAGAAGGAAGCTATTAATACAGATAATTTTGCATAAACTTAGCTTCTGGATACTCTTCAAGGGCAGCCTTATATAGGGCAAGTTACAGTAATCAATTTGGGAGGGGACCAGGTCATGAGTATATATGATTCTCTTATGTTTGCAGTGAAGCAACTTACCTAGCATTACCAAATTTCTGAAACTATTGTTGCTACCCTGTTTCTGAAGGTGGGACTAGGATTTATGAAGTCAGTTGAGTTTCTGGACTGTAATTTAATCATGGTTGGTCTCATATATCCCTCTGCATTCCTATGTTAAGGACAAAATGCTTCATCCTCTCTCCACCAATCTTCTTAGCATGAGATAAAGCAATTGAAAAGACAGTTTTGGTACTGCCTGCTAAATATGTAAATTCAAAATCTAGAGAGAACTTAGCACCAAGTCTTTGAGTGCATTTCAAATACTGAGATGAAATATTTTTGGGGATTAAATTCAAGATTAAATGAAATGATTAGTACCAATTTTATATTTCAGTTTTCATGAATGACTGATTACATCTCATTTTGTGTGTGTCTTTTAAAGCAGGCATGCATTCATCATCTGAGCTTTTTGTTACTGGAACCCTGCCAACATCTGGAACCTTTCCACCAACCTCAGTTTATCAACATCCCAATGCTTTTAACAGTAGAAACTTTGCTACTACTCCTTCTTTAACACTTCAGGACACAACTTTTAATGCAACCTCAAATGGGCTTCTAACTGCTCATGACCCTTTATTGCAAATCAAGACACCCCAAGGCACAGTTCCCCCTGCACTGACTTTTGACCGTCTGGGCAGTTATGTATTAAGTACCAGCATACCACCACAGTCTTCAACATACCGTTCTGCTCAAGAATCTGCACCACATCTCCTACAGCCACAGTTCAGTCTATTGCCTTCGTCATTTGGTGGAGGAGCTCAGCAGACTCCACAGTTGTATAACTCAACTCTGTTTACTGGTTCTACTGCCTCCATTGAAAGAGCACTGCAGCGTGAATGTAGTGTAATTAAACACCATCAGCGGCCTTCAAACACACAGTCTATTCAGGCACAACTGACTGGTTCACAGCATTCCCTACAGAACTATTTACCAAGTTCAAATGAATCTGATTTTCAGGATGCACCCCGCCAATCAACTTGTAGCCCAGCTGGCGATGCTACTCAGGTGAGCAATACTGGTCCACAGCAGAAAACCTCTCAGGTTTCAGTGGAACTTGCTCAGTCGTATGCATCAGCAGTTACATCACCAGATTTCCCATCTGTTTCCACTACAAAGGCAAAACAGTGCTCTACAAAGCAACCAACGAGATCAACAAAGACACCTAAACCACAAAGTGTAGCCCCTTCTGTACAGACACAAAGTTATTCCAAAATTGCACAGAACCAGAACTCTGTAATAGCTGGTCAAGCACAAATCTATTCTATGGCACAGCTCCCGAGTCTCCTCTCAGTAAGTCAGTCACAAAATTATATTTCAACACAGTCACAGAATGTGCCACCTGTTAGTCATGCACAAGTATTCTCAGCCATCAAGATTGAGAAATTACCATCATTATACAAAACACTTTCTTTTGCTGGGCAATCAGAAGCTACTACATCTGAAAGCCAGGTGCTACCATACACATCTGATCAACAGGTATTAACATCAGTTTCAAATACCTTCTCTGGGCAAACAAGGAATCTTTCTTCGAGCAGCCAGTCTGAAAATTATTCTTCCAGTCATTCTCAGGGTATGTCAACAGTTAGCCAGCCACAGATTAACTATTCATCTCAGTCACAGGTCTTGTCAGTTGTTAATCCTTCAGAAACATTTTCTTCTCATATTCAAAACTTATCAACTACAAGTCCTCCCCAGAACTATATTTCATTGCATTCTCAGGTACAAGAATCATCTTCTCCACAATCTCAAAAATTTTTGCCAGTTGTACAGTCAACTCCTTTTGAAGTAACACCTAATTCACCAGCATTGCAGAACAACAGATCTTCCTCGGATACAAAGTCATACATTAAAAGGAAATCTGATCCTAATTTGTATCAAACATCTAAACAAGATGATCAGTTCCCAATGCATAATTTTCAGGCACTGCAGCAGCAAGCATCTCTTGATTCCTCTCCTCAGAGACTTACTGATGGTGAGATTAATGCTCAGGATACAACTTACAAAGTTTCGAAAGCGGATAATCGTTACTCTCAAAGTGTAATAAGAAGTAACTCTCGTCTTGAAGATCAAATTGTTGGGCTTACTTTTCAAGGGTCAAAAAAAGAGGAAACCATAGTTAACTCTGTAACACAAATTAGCCATATTACCAATACAGTGAACCATGATATTAAAAAAGCAAGTAGTTTACTGTCAACAGCACAAGTAAATACAGACAGTAAAGAACTTAGTCAGCAAGAGTCTCTTATGCACAAGGTACATGAAGTTAAAGTCTCAGAGCAACAGATTCATTCTGTTACTTCACCATCTCAGCTTCATACTCAGCCCATAAGACACAGCCATCAGCTATGCTTGCCTACTTCACAGGTACTTCTGGAATCCCCCTGTGATTTGCAAATGCTTCAGCAGTCAATATTGCAATCTGGTTTAGGATACACAAAAAGTGTTCCACAAGTGCAACACATTATGAATTCTCAGCAGTATCTACAAGCGGATGGTCATATGATTCAAAGTAATGGAAGGCATTCTCAGGAGCAGCTTCATTCGCAACACTCTGAAGTTTTGAAAGTTAACCTTTCTGAACCATCAAAGCCATTACAACATCATTTGACACCTAAAGATCATTTTGGACAGCCAAATCATGAATCTAAGAATCAATTTGTTTCCCTTAGTTCTGTATGTTTTCCAGAATCTGTACTTCTCAATGATGAAAGGAATATACTGTCTAATGTAGATGATATCTTGGCAGCCACAGCTGCAGCTTGTGGAGTAACACCATCTGAATTTGCAAAATCAACAGCCAATGACGAAGAAATTCAGTCAGTTGAAAATGGAGGTAGCCCTAAATCTCAGTTTCATACAATAGATGTCAGACATGTGACTCCTAGCTTCAACTCATCCCCTGCACTTTCTGGAAAGCCACTTGGTGTGAATAATATTTCTTTAAATGGAGGTCATGTTACCCTAAATTTAACAGCAGTGCCTGCAGAACAAACAAAAGATCGGAACCTTAACCAACAACACATTGAGATTTCCGCCCAAGGTATTCCTAATAGAATTGCAACGGTTGAAATTGAAAGAAGTCAGGAACACGTTTCTAGTCAAGTTAAGCAACAGTCCAGCACCAAGAATGAGTCTGAAGCTAAAAACAAAGTTCATATGGATGGAACATTACGTATTAAAGATATAGACCTTACTTCAAGTAGTAGGACTCTAAATGAAGAGGTTGCAGTGTCAAAAACAGATTATAGCATGGCAAGTGACAATGCTGAAGTTGCACTGCAACAAATATCTATGCAGCATCCAAGAAATGAAAACGGTAGTAATACTGAAGAAAGGATCCAACTTTTATCAGAAGAGGACCCTCAAAAGCAAAAGGACAGAGGACAGAATCAAATTAAAAATGTCAGTGAAATTGATACAAATCAGAAGCAATTGAAACGAGGTGGGCAGTGCAAACGTCAAAATTCAAGAGGTATTGATATCAACTCTTCTGTTCCTGAAAACTGTCATGAAACTTATCAACATCAAGAAAAAATGAGGCAGAAAATTAAAGAGGTGGAAGAAAAGCAGCCAGAAGTAAGAACAGGATTTATTGCATCTTTTTTAGATTTCTTAAAATCTGGACCCAGACAGCAGTTTTCAGCACCTGCTGTCCGTGTTCCTAATCGTGTAAGAAGACCTGTCACCCCACTTATTAGAGCCCCTTGTCAGTTGCCAATCTCAAAAGCACAGATAGCAACAGCTACTTCATCCTTTGATGGCTCTGCTGAAAATTCAGTTAAGAACAATTATGAAGATCCTAAAATAAAGTCAGAAGCCCTGCCTTTTTTTTCTTTTGATAAAGATAATGTGAGGAACAACCAAAAGAGCATATATGCTCCATTATCATCATCTGATACAAAGACAAAGTCAGGTAAAGTTTGTGATGAGATATATGGTTTTAATTTAAATGTAGCTTTAAATAAAGATATAATTAAACTAGTCCAATAACCAATAAATATATCTTTTCCTTTGAGTTACATACATGTTTTGAAAGTAATTAAGTTTTAAGCTTGTTAGGAGTGCTTTTAAATGCTGTTTAATGAAAACAGTAAATAGTTATGTTATATAGAATTTGCATTTAAAAAAAATCTTTTTATAAACTGCCAAAATTGTTTGTTTAAAATTAAATCTAAATATTCTACCCAAATGAGGATTTAAAAAAAAAAACCCTCTACAAATAATTTTAGATTTGCCTGTAGAATATATATAATATATACTTTTAGAAATGTATATGGGGTTTGTTTGCTTTTGTCATTTAAAAATCTTCAGCATGTAATTTTTCTATGACGAGATCAGATATGTGGATACATTGTTTTTATATGAAAGGCAAGGTAAATTTTAAATNTAAATGTTTTATATATATATATATATATATATAATATATATAAAAATATAGAGAGAGAATTCCTAGAATCGGAGAAATCTGCCAAATTTATTTATTAAATTTTTACACCACCTATCTCTCTTACAAGGTGACTCTGGGGGCTAATGTTAATCAGAGAGCTAATATTTTGCACTTGGTAATTTGTAGGCTTAAGTTATTTGTGTTAAAAATATGAAAATGAATTCAAATTCTTGAAGTGCTTGTTTTGTGCTTTAGAAATTGACAAAACATATTCTCAAGCCATCACTAATGATGTTGTAAAGAAGGAAGTTTCCCAAATGACTGTTACGGTGGCAGATGCTCAGGTGAAAACTTGTGTAGCACAATGTGAAATGGAGAGTGTTCTTACAGACCAGTTAGCAAAACCACAAGCATTGGTTGCAATAGAAGGATATACTGAAGATGACCATGGAGACAGTGATGGCGAAGGCATATACAGAGAGCGTGATGAATTTGTAGTGAAGATTGAAGATATAGAACCATTAAAGGTATACCATCTGTCTGCCTTTGTATTTTTTTCAACTTATTTATTGCTAAAATACCATAATATTTTTCCATCAGAAAAGAAATAAATGAAATTTCTTTCCATTCGAAAGAAATAAATGAAATTTATTTTCTAATTATTTTCATGATTTGTGGAATAATGAATTGGGATGTCCTGTTGTTGTAAATCAGTAGCAGTTAGGTTTAAAAAATTTAAAAAAATTGCTGTTAAACAAAAATTATAACAGCTCAAGGAATATTTAAATTTGGTTCCAGTTGCCTTTTCATGCAATTCAAGAGTTGGAACATTAAGTTAGATAGTTTGAGCTTGTATTACAAAGATGGTCTGAAAGTCTGAAATTTACAGAATTGTCAATTATAGCTTTAATATAGTTACTGCTTGGTAAAATATGTATTCTCTTTCTGGATAACCCAAATTCTTGAAATTGAGATGTCAGGAGTCATGGTACGACAATGATAAGGGACTTAAAAGAATTTTTTTTTTTGTAAAAAAAATTATTTGGGTTTTCATAAAACATTATACAAATAAAATATATTTTTTTGAGAATAGCATGATTCCGGGTTATCACTTTTCCATACAGACGCAAACTCAATTTCATATTCATCTTTGTATTCTATTCCATATTTTATTACTATTTTAGCATTTTCTCAGTGATTTTTCGCTTCTCTTCTCAACCTTGTTTTTAATTATCTCATTCCTTTCTAAGTACAATTACATATATTTTTCTAAATTTCAATATCTTTCTAATCATTATGTTTATACTTTTGTCTGTCTGTTTCAATTTCATATTTTCTTTTCTTATTAAACAAGTTTTCCCCTGTAATTACTAATTGGAGTATGACACCTTTGTATCTTTTCATTTTTATCAATTCAAATCTTATTTAAACTTCAATTTATGCCTTTACAATTATAACATTCAATATCTAACCTCTATTTTATAACACAATAACGTTTGCCAATCGAATTCTGCTTGGTTAACATTCTTGAAAATACACACTTAAGATAGATATAATATAATATATATATTATAATATATATATATAATATATATATATATAATATATATATATATAATTAACAATAATACAAAAATACTCATTCTATTCCAATTTGGCTGCAAACCATTAATGTTAGTTACAATCTTCCATTAATATTAATCTATATCTTGAACATTTTCTTTCATTAAATCATCATTATTCCTTAAGGAACCACTTGTAATATTTCCATAATTTTTTTCATAGGTCTTTCATATCTCTCTGTCCGTTAAATTTTTATAAATCATTATAACAAATTGTTCCATCTTTGCTAATTCATTCTCTCATTCTTCTTGATTTCATTTATTTGTTAAGCAAACATTCCATTTACATTACAATAAGTATTTTATCTATCACTTTAATCACATTTATTTCACATTTATTTCATTATTTTCTAAATTCATTTCTATTTCCAATTATAACAATTGCTATCTTATGTACCCTTGCAGAATCTCTCTTTCAATTAAATTTTCACCCGTTCACCCATTCTATGTCTTCTAAATAGCTTATACTTTAATCCTTGTAGCATTTTCCGCTGTTTCTCATATATCCTGTTTCTGTCCTTATAACTTCTTTTCCTTTCTTTCTCCCCTCTTTTCTCCCTCCCCTTTTTTGACCCTTGTCTCTCTATTTTCTCTTTCTGTAATCCTCTCCTTCTGTTTCTTCATTAATATTGTAATTGCTTTTCAAACTGTTCTCTTTTTTGGTTGTTTTTTCAAATCTTAAATTTTTCACTACTCCTTTCCTCCCTTTCCTTTTTCCCCACCATAGATATTACTGATCATTAAAGAAGCTTCCTTCTTTTGTCCTGCCCTGTCTTATTCTTCAAAGCATTTTCTTGTGTTTGTCATAGTTCAAGATCTTACCCATTTCTGAAAATTGAATAGCAAGCCACAAAAAAACCTCTTCTTCTTTGCATCTTCTTTCTGTTTCTAAGTTCCAATTTTCAGTTCTTCCAAGAGTGATGCCATTTTGAAACTTTTTAAAAACAACCACCCTATTGATTTTAGTCATTTAAATCCAATAACCAAAATCACACAAGTAATACAAATAATCGCAAGGGCCGTTTCTTCTTGTTTCTTTCTTGTTTCTTTTTTCCACTTTCTCTTCCTGGGGTTCTATTATCTTGTTACAAAGTTTCAGTTAGAATATATATTTTTAGGAATCTTGTTAAGGTTTCACTGTTAATTCCTTTTACTTCCAGGTGATCTCTTCCATTTTTCCAGATCCCACCCTTTTGTTTTTTCCTTTACTATCCTTTCCTTCTTTTTAAAATTTTTAAATATCCAAGAAATCTTTATTATCCCTTTGACATTTTATTTTCAGCTTGAATGCCAATTAATGCCAAAGTGAATTCTTTTCAGTTTCTTACTTAAGTCTCTTAGCTGTCAGTATGGGGAAGGAAAGAAAAAAAACTCCAAATATTTTCCCTTCTCTCTCTCCTCTGCCGCTTCAGAAATCTTTGGGAAAATGTTATTCTTTATAGTTCAGATACCAGGGTATCTTATGTTATTGCTTTTTCAGCTCAACCCAGTCAGTGAAAGCTTTCTCTTCTTATCTTCCTCACTCACAATCTTTTCCAGTCAGGTTCTTCTTTGAGGTGGCCATTTTTGACCATCGCTGCAACCGCCTTCGGGAAAGGGAATAATGGCCAGCTGGGGAGGAGAGATGTGGCTCTCCTCAACCCTGCTGGCGATCTCCCCCCTTTTCACCACCTCTACGGGGCGGCTTTGCCTCGAATCCAGCCAGCTCGGGGCGCTCTGGCGGCGAGCACAGATCGAAACCGCGCACAATCGCGGATTTCGGTCTGTTGCCAAAGAAGCCCAAACTGGAAGTCCCAGGTACTTAAAAGAATTATTATGCATCAGAAAAATAAATCTACACCTCATTTATAGTAGTAGATTGCCACCATCTGTTTTAGTCAATGTTTCAGTTAGTTCTTTGGGTTAAATTGCTTTGTATGCTTTTGTATTCCCAATTCATAGGAAAAAATCTTAGAAGACCAAAAATAATTCAGAATGCACAACAATAGGTAGCAGAAAAACATAACTACTGTAAGTTTGTGTAGCAAAGGGCGAAAAAGAGTTAAATATAAATTAATATGCAAATGAACAAGGAGGATTGGGATTGCCTGATTTTAAACTATATTTTATACCTGCCACTTGATCTGAATGAAAGCATAGTTTTTGCTGAGAAATAAGAGAATTTTAGAATCAGAAGGGCACAATCTGAGGTTTGGATTGCATGTTTTTATGACAAAATAAAATTAAAAGTTAATGTAGATTTTAAGAATTATTAATACGCTATTGGCAATATGAAACAAACATAAATCCAGGCGGTCCTCAAAAATGCCTCAGCACAAAAACATTTTACAGGAAACAAACAGTAGGTAAAGAAAAATGTTGAATTTATTGAGAATTTTTACATTAGGACCATGGAGGATATAGGATAAAATCAAAACAGCAATTAAGTGCAGAGGGATTTATTTTCAATAGTTTCCATATGCAAAATTAAGAGAAAGATTAAAGTGGTCAATAGAACATTTGGAATTGAGCGCAGAAGATAGAATTTCAAGTTGGACTATGTATAAATAGTGAACGTGTAATAGCTAAAATGTATAAACTTATTGAAAATTGAAATGGAAAAAGTTCAAGTAGAAGACTATGATAAAATGAACAAAGAACTTTGGACACACTATACTGATGTGTTAGTGGGATAATATGTGGTTACAAGGATTGAAATGTACACTATGTTATAATTTAAAACAGAATTTTTATAAAATGATGAACCATTGATTTATTCCTCCAGAAAAAAATTGT
The DNA here is from genome assembly GCA_004320025.1 of Laticauda laticaudata. NCBI lineage: Eukaryota > Metazoa > Chordata > Lepidosauria > Squamata > Elapidae > Laticauda > Laticauda laticaudata. The sequence goes on from BHFT01009067.1 coordinate 13,131, forward strand.
CTGAAATGTATGCAAGTACTTCAAATACTAACAGAATTAGTGCTTTTCATTTTGGTCCTTATAGGCTGCTTTAAAAAGAGGAGTGGAGCCTCCATCCATCTGGAAAGTTCAAAAGGCTTTGCTGCAAAAGTTTGTACCTGAAGTACGAGACGGACAAAGAGAATTTGCAGCTACTAATAGTGTAAGTGTAGACATTCAGCTTTAACCATATTAGGTAGTGAAATGGTTACACTGTATATTAATACTGTGAGCCAGTTTGGTGTAGTGGTTAAGGCAGTCAGGCCAGGAACCATGAAATTGTGAGTTCTAGTCCTGATTTAGGCATAAAGCCAGTTGAATGACCTTTGGCCAGTCACTCTGTCAGTCCTAAGAAGGAACAATGGCAAACCGCTTCTGGGGGAAGAATGAAACTTTGCCAGGAAAATTGCAGGGACTTATCATATAGAGTCTGAGAATCAGACATGATTGAATAGAAGAAGAAAAAACAGGTCTGTTATGGTATACTTTTTAATGCCTATTTTCTGTGGTCTGCCCAAAGCTATATACTTGAGATAGTTAGCCACATAAATGGAATGAATTAATGAATTTATCTGTTTTCATTATAATTGGTAGAATTTATTGAAAATTGAAACATTGTCTTAAAGAATGAAAAACAAAAACTTCTGCAGAAGTTAGCACTAAGAAGTACTTTTTAGTACTTTTTTAGTCAAGAAATCTTAATTACACTGGGTTATAATCATTGGGCTTGTGAAGAACTTCAGATGGTGCTTTATGCCCTCTTTACGCCCCATACTTCAAAAATCAAATGGCTGAATTGCTTCATTTTCCCTCCAGTTGTTCCATTAGCCAGAAGAGGCTTGTGTGCAGGAGTTACACAAGTGCAAAAGTCTTTTCTGGTGCTTCCAACAGAAGCCTCTTTTGGCTAAAGAAACACTTAGCAAAGTGTTTAAGAAGTCCCAAAGTATATCTCATAGGCATTACCTCTTTATCTCACCAATGAGTATGTAAGCTACTTGGCACACAGCTAATTATTAATAAAATTTAAATTAATTTGAGGTTATATCCCAGATCCATCAATTCTTTTTGTTTTCTTAATTTCTTACAAGATTATAAACTACAAGGCAAGCACAATACATGTTTCTTTTTCCTTTTAGTATCTTGGATATTTTGGAGATGCAAAATTGAAGTATAAACGAGTATATGTGAAGTTCATAGAAAATGCAAACAAAAAAGAGTATGTCAGAGTATGTTCCAAGAAGCCAAAAAATTCTCTTGTACAGCCTGCAAGGTATTTTATTTTAATCCATTTTCTCAGATCCTTGGTCTGTCTTTTCATTGTATTTAATGGGGAGCGGGGGTATTACCAGCTTTGAATTTGTTAAAGGCACATGTTTCATAGATACTATTTTGAAATTTTACTAAAATAGTTGTTGGTATTTTATGCTCTAGAATAGTTTCAGAAAGAAGCTTACCTTCATTTAGACTATGAAGAGCTGTTAAAAAGCTAAAAACTTAGAGAGGTACTGGAAATTTTTGCTTTCCAGTTTTCAATCAACCAGTTTCATACAGAAAGTAAATTTCAGGAATCAAAGCTTAATCAAATGTGAAAGTAAAAGTTTTTACTCAATTTGCTTGCAAAGAATAGAGAAGGTAAATATAACAATCCTCAAATTTAACTCCTGGTTTAAACATTTTTTTCCCAACCTGATTCTTAAGGATGTTGAAAGTACATTACCAGAAGCCACTGACTATACCTTTAAAAAACTTTTTGAGAACTATAGTCCAAACAGGTAAAATCAGCATCGGGTTTGTGAATGATATTTTTAAGAGGATCGTCATTCTGATCAAAGCAATTCTATTCTGTCTTTGAATCGATATCATATATGTTTTCTAGACGATAATCTACAAACCAATATTTTTAGGGATGTCTTTCTTACTAAGCGTACATTTTAATCTATTTATGTTTAGAGATACTCTTTAGTTAATATAGGCATGAAGATTTAAGACTTGCACCTAACATTGTCTAGACCCTCTAGTTAAGGCTAGGTCACATCGGCCGACGGATGCAAAACGTATGTAAAAAGGACACAGCGGACGA
>BHFT01009068.1:0-56024 GCA_004320025.1 Laticauda laticaudata
GTTTTCTTAATTATATAGTGTGCTTGCAATTGGTTGCATGAGATAAGCAGTTTCTACATCTAAATGCGTTAATTACATAGTTTTTCTTAGCTGCCCAACACTAATTGCTGCTCTTAAAGATTTGTTTGCTTTAGGCTTGTGCAAAAACTTCATCGTAATCAGAAATGCAGTTTGATTAAAACCCTGTGGAGCTACTAACCTAGCTTTATGGGTAACCGTCCCATCATTTCCAAGTTATTTTAAATATACCATTTGGCAACCCAATGGATTTTTGTCCTGGAGGTTAATTTGGCATCTTCATAATACATTTCATTACCTTAATGAGATTTAGTTCTTTTTGCATTGCCTTTTGCCAATTTCTTTCCTGATCCTTAGCAGGGGATTTACATCTTAAGTTCATCTACACTATTAGGAACTTTTAGTTAAACCTTGGCAAACGTATTACTTGCTTGATACCTTCAGCGTGGTCTAGTTACACGTGTAGTACGTCTAAGGTATTATAGGACTTACAGGTGGACTTTTCATTTATTAACTGTTTCTTGATTTTTTACTTCTTCTTGATCAACTATTTCCTTTTGTCTGGTCCTATTAAGCTCTTCAGTGGACTTCTTCTTATTGGACTCTTTTATAACAAATTTGCATCTTTCTGCACTTTTGTAGGTTCATTGATACTTTTCATAATTTATACATCCTGCTCCCAATCTCTTCCATCCTACATGTTCTAGGAAGTATGCACTAGCACTGTGAAACTCTAGTTGTACCTTGGTTCCTCAGAATTCTATAGGATCTATGATTAGATGTATTATCTACAAAAATTAATACTGTTTAGCTCTATGCTGTCCTTTCAAGATCTCACTGTGTCTAAGTTGTGTTGGGATATCGCACCCATGCCTGTAGCGTCGTGCTCCAAATGTGTGCATGTAACTTAAAATCAGGTTTTGTACTATGCACAGTGGAATGGTAATTCCACCTGTTGTTAATTAACAACATTATTTAATATATGATTACCACACCATTATTGCTCTCCCCATAAATTGATACAGGTGAAATCCTGAATCAGACATCATATTCGGTGCCATTGTATTGTTAATGTTTGGCCTCTTCTCTCTTATAAAGGCATTATGTTTGGCCTATATGGTGCAGACATTTTTTATGGTTGTAATTACCTAACATTCTTAGTCTGTTTGGGAATTATTATGTTTGTAAATTCTGTACCATTATCTGTTTAAGAGATTACTTAATTTCCTTTTAGTTTTTCTTGTTCTGCGTAATTTCATCCAATTAAAGAGATTTTGATATCCTGTTTCATTTTGCTCTTATTAAATAGGCAAAACCCATTATCTAGAAATTAGTGGTCCATTATACTTAGTATGTAACGAGCTCCTCCTACACTTCGGTCTTTTCCCCATTCCTCGGTGGGTCAGGAAAAAAACCCCGATCTATTACCACGATCCAGTCACAATACTACTTTCTAAAGGCTCTTAGTAGTACATCCATCAACTTCTATTAGCCTGTATACCTGCTCTTACTTGATTACAGGCATTACTTGCAAATACTTATTTACAAGATTTCAATCTTATCCCTTATATAATTTCAACAGTTTTCTTAAGCATTTAAAACTTCTAAATGCCCTAGCCTTCGAGTACAAGTGAATAACATTCGTCATGAGGTTTCTAGTATTTTTCATAAATTGTGTTAGCCACCTTTAAACATTCATTCATTTAACACATAATAATTCACCCTTAAAATGCAGTAAATTCTTCTTATCTTCTTTTTCAATTATGCAGTTATCTCCCCTAAAATGTAACTACATATTCTAGTTTAACCCCAAAATTCTAACTGAAATTAATTAAACTTAGTTGTGGTACATATAACATTTTTACATTCTCTTTTATAACAAGGAACAATATGCTATACCCTTGACCTTTTAGCTTTCGTTTCCAGCAATTGGCATAACGTTATCTGCTGTGTACTTGGGACATTTTAATAAAATTTTTGTTCATCATTTGTTTATTACAATGGATTGCTCTTACTGTCAACCACCATAATATTTTTTACAAGCTCCGTTAGTATACATGGCTAACTCTAAAATTGTTTATTATCTTTTGATGACCTTTAGCTATTCTGGCCAGCATCTCTGGCGCTTTGCTTTTTTACAAAATCTTGTCAAATGTCCTCTTCCTCCACAATTAAAACACTTTTTTAATTGCCGTATGCAGTAGGAGAGTCATTATCTTCTTTTTGAGGTTGCTCCCTCCTAAATTCCATCTCTTTCAAGCCTTCTTCTGGCCTCTTCAATCAATCTGCCAGTTATATCAGTTAAAGCTTAAAACTTTCTTTTGGCAAAATTTCCAGTTGAAAGTTACGTAGTTATCATAACTTTTCATCAAAGGGAAGATTAGAATTAATGTAGACTTGGTGTTAGTCAGAGACAATAAAAAGCTCTTTCTCGTGCGAGTTCTAAAAAATGCTTCATAGTTTTAAATGACTCAGCATATCACCATTTGTTGGAGACTATGCGTCCGAAAACTTCCGGTTAGATTTATGTGCAGCACTAACCATTATCTCGAACATAAATTTTTCAGCTTCTGCCAAACATCGCAGAGCCGTCTTCTCTCCGGGATATAAAACAAGCTGTTGATCAGTTAATGTTAACCCAATTATGCAAAATTGCTTGTTGATTTTTATGCATAAAATTCTTCTATTCTTTAGTCTGTCTTCCTCATCCTCTGGATCCCATTCTTACTATGTTGGCTGGATTTCAATTATGTCCACATGACCTTCTCATTTGTGAAGTAGACTACATTTTGCTCAGACCATGGATACATAGTTTTTCATCCAGTTTGGATACAAGGGCACAAACTTTGTAGATTGACTTGGTTGCCATGTTTTCATATTATGTAATAAAACTATAATTAATAAAACACAGCTTCCTGTGTTACTGTAATCCGTATAACAACACAAAACTCTTCAAACATAAATCTGCTTTTATCCTAGTTAAAACTGACTTTGCAGCCTCTGGGCCCTAACAGTGTTAAGCTGGGTTCCCCACACCAGGTTAGGGACGACAACAAAAACAGAATGCTGCAGCGTAAGGTCAGATGGCACACCAGATAAATGAGTGAGCTAAGCTTGTAGCGTTTATTCACATACAGTAAAACATACCCATACTACCTAGTGTCTATTACAATTTATAGTTTATTCATAATATAAGCATAGTCCAAAATACCAGTCCAATAGCCAATCGTATCATTTACGCTCAGTCCCTTCAGGGATATTTCAGTTAGCAAAGTCCATGTAGAATCATTCTGGGTTCAGTTCCACTTACAAAATCAGAGTCCTTTGTTCTCGTCTCCCGTGCGCCAGCAAAAGCACTCTTCCAAGCAGTAATCAGCGAATCCAAACGCAGAGAGCGAGCACGCTGCGTTCTTGGCTTATCTTTAAGGAGTTTCATAAACCATCCCCAATGACTCTCCCCGCAGTTTAAAGTTTACTAGATACCTTTAACATACAAACCAGGAATTACTTATTTATTATTTTATCCTAAACCAGTTAGGGTAAAAACAATGTTATCCTAACAAAACCGAAGACCAGCCAATAAAACAGACTTACGACTCCCAGCAAAATCAGGATGAGGAAAAAAACCATTCAAATAAAAGGCAGAAAGCCAGCACCAAATTCAAACAAAAAATGGCTGCCAAGCCTGACACACACGATTAAAAAGAACCCAATACACAAGCCTGAGGATGGCAGATGAGATTCTGATGAAACATCGCTATAATAAAAGCACAAATATTAAGACATGGGAAAATACCCGAAGAAACCTAAATTAATATATATATATATATATATATATACACATTAGCCAGAAATTAGAAGTAATTACATAATACCTTTCTGAAGCAAGAACTAGATATTTCTGATTGTCCTAATCTAAATAATAATACCGCAACATCAAAAAAGGATGGTAAAGAATCATTTAAAAGAACCACAATTATGAAACACTTTCTCACCGTGGGAGAACATAAAATATTTGAGGAAAAGATTGACTTAAAATGGGGTGGGGATTGTTAACACATTGTAGTAAAAAAATATGAATGGCATGAAGGAAATAGAAAGACTCTTTCTTTCTCTCTTTCATTCTTATAAGTATACAAGGAATTGAATTCAGGACAAAGAAAGAGTGTTTATCCAGTTGTTACTTCCCTGAAGAAAAATGACTCTTAGCAGTTTGTGTAGAAAATAAAACAAATTCAAAGTTTTGCAATCTGATTAAAACCCCAAACACAGCCATCAACTATTATACATAATAGGTAACAATCAATGACAAAAATAAGGAATAAATAATGGTGCCATATATAAACTCAAGGGAATATATAAATAATAGATGGTTGTCATAGAGACGTGTCTGCTTCTATATTCTTTGTACAATGTCAGTTCAATATCATTTTCATCAGAATGTCATCAGAAAATGCAAATATCCTAAGAGTCATGCAAAATAACTCAACAGAAAGCTAACAAATAAAGCTTAGATGAGATTTAAACAAGCATTTTATTAATTTAATACTACCAGATTACTATGAATTACTGGTCTCTTGTATCCAGGAGCACCAAGAGCTAATGTTTTAATGCATTCCTGATCTTATATGGAAAATCTATCAAAGTCATTTTAAAGGGTAGATAAATACCAGTAGAAATAGAAGTACATTATAGCTGATGAGGATACAAAGTAATGGTTCTTGGAGAGATATTGATATTCTTTATATAGTCAAAACAAAAAAGTTACATAATAGCAATATTGTACCTTAGATATGCACAGCCCCTTATGGACTTTTTACATTAAAAAAAGAGAGATGCAAGGCTCTTATTGCCCTTGCAAGCTGTAACATGCTTATTAAGAGTTAAGATGTGTAACAATGCACTTCTGCTTCTGTAGTTTAGAAGCAATTAGTCATCTCAGACACAATCAAAAGCCCCATTTATAAAATGAGATTTGTATAAAACATGGTACAAACTGTGTATGATACAGTATTAAGCATATGGTTTCAATAGACACATAGTTCAACTTGGCTTTTATTTCAACTCTCCATGGCAGTGAAGTTAACCCAAATGCCTTCAAAATACAGCAATTGCTTAGTTCAGAAAGAAGTCCAAGAATTGGTCAAAAGCATCCTAGTATTGATATGGTTGCTTGCTCTCCACTCAGGTTTTCGGTGATTCTATGGACCAACTCCCTCCACATTTTCCAACTTTGTATGGCTTCTTTCAGTTGTTTTATGCTCTGACTTTGATGGTGTCTAGCTACTCTGTTGTTTGGTGGCCTCATTTCCTTTTAACCATCATTCCAAGTGTAACTGCCTCTTCTATTGAGTTTGATCACTTGACATGGCTGAAATGAGTAAGGGAGAATTTTATGATTTTTGCCTTCCTGCTATATATCTTGTTTTATACGCTCAAAGAAGTGGAGGTGAATTTTTGTCACCTTTACTATTCCAAGGAACATGCAGGAGCCTTTTGCATAACTCAAATGAGTCCATTTGCCTCCTGTCTGTTTTTTAAGGGCCCAACTTTCACAACCATAGGTAACTATAGGAACCAAAACAGTGTGGACTACTCTGCATTTAGTTGCCAGGTTGATGTCTTTGCTTTTCCATGTTTGATTGACACTCATTATTATTGTATGACCCAGTGTGATTTGATCCTGTCCTTATCACAAGCCTGTTCCTAACTGCCTAATAGTAAAATGGGTGCAGGTGCTTATTATGAACTGGGAGTGGAAGGGATTTAACTTGCCATCAATCTAATTTATTTGTTGCCAGTCAAAAGGTTGAACACAGGGGTGTGAAATTCACGTCATCATGGCGGTGTCACATGACATATCAGGACTTTTTTCCCCCTTTGCTAAACCGGGCATTGGCATGGCCAGCGCATGATGCATCCAGCCCGCTGGCCAAGAGTTTGATAGCCCTGGTCTAACACATTCCTATTCTGTTCAAAGGGAAGTCTATCATACTGCTGCATGAGTGAAATCACTGAATCTGCTGAGTACCAAAACGATGGATTCTTTGCAAGAACTCAGAGCTAAGATGCACATTTAAATGTGCAAACATTTAACCTCGCAAATTCTGTCACTGGAATGTCTGACAGTCTTTAATTCACACAAAACCAGACAGAGACTAAGGTTAAGGACTGTTAATGGCAGGTGATTACTATCAAAGGATGTGGAAACCTGAAATAGAACTATGAACTGAAGGTGGTTTCTAACACAGTTATATATTCAATAAGACAGATTTTACTTCTTGCACGGTAAGTGACTTCTGCTGGCTGATCATTTAATAAAGAGTTGTTTAAATTGAGCCAAGGAAGCCATCTGTGATAAAGATCTGCAAAAGTAGACTTCTGATATTTGGAATAATGTACAAAGGAAATCAGTTGTCTTTTGGGGGAGGGGAGTAGGTAGAAATAATACAAGATATATAATGCGTCATAATCTGGTCCTGCATTAACATTGAAATCATCTCCAATTGTGGCATAAGGTGAAGTAAAGAGCTTCAAGAATATAAAACACTGAAATCATTCATTATTAACCTCTGCTGAAGCTGTGGTTCCTGAACTACAAATATATCATACATGGATAGAAAAAGAAAAGTTGTGCAGGAATGCCATCCTGCAACATTTCAGGACAATAGGGATATTTCATGCTCCTCTTCTGCCTGTCAAAAGCTTTTGAGAGGCCAGTTTCTCATGTTGTTTAATACATGGCATTGAGGTCATGGAAGTCCATTTGACTAGACCTGATCAGTTGTCAGTTGGGTTTCCCACTTTGTCAGTAATGACAAAGTGCAGTGCAGATTGTCCAGTGCAGATTGCACATCAGGATTGTGTACACATCAAGTCAGTGTTGACTCCTAACAACTGCTGCACTAATCCCTGCAGTTTTCCTGGCAAGATTTCAGGTGTGGCTTGCCATTGCTTCCTTCCTAGGGCTGAAGGACCAGCACTTGCACTTATGTCTATTACAGTGTCCCCACAGTTATGTGGTTGGGATTTGGGTGTTTTGGTTTTTACTTTTGTTTGATGTTATGTATTTTGTGTTTTTTTGTTTTATTGCAAGCCATCTAGAGTTACATAAAAGTGAGATCTATGGCTATGTAAATCGAGAAAATAAATAAATAAATAAATGGTTCCTTAGGGCCCAGAGGAGAGCTTGCATATGATTTGTGCTGACTGCACTTGTACACTCCGGAGTGGACAAGTTATTCCAGTAGCCCTGAAAGACTTTGAGATTAAAATTAGCTTAACTAGTGTAGAGCTCTGAAATCTGAAGTGACTTCAGTTTTACCGAATTGGATAAACAACAACCCCATCATCCTTGATGATGCTGAAAAGAAAGCTGGGAGCAGTTTCGAGTGAACGCTTTTAGGCTATCTTGCCAGTATACATGCCCAATGCAACAGTTAGTTAGGCAGTTATGCTCAAAAATATGCTTTTGCTAGTTATATTGGCTTGAATGAAATGGTGTGGTGGCCTAGAGGTGGTGCTCTCGCTTCACAATCAGGAAGTTGTGAGTTCAATCCTAGGTAGGTTTTTCTCTCTCTGGGCACTATGAGACTATATCTGCTGAATAAAGCTCCGCATTGGCAACAGGAAGGGCAGCTGGCTGGCAAACCGCTCCATTCAGTTGTCCAGACTCCACCCTGCAAGGGATTATGGGGTTGTTAAAAGATGATGATTGGCTTGAATGAAATGCATTCACCAGTGGCTTAACATCTCAGAAGATTTCTAGTCTAACTGTCCCAGAAGGAGAGAACTGAATTGGTTTCATTTTGATTTTCTACTAATGCCTTATTATCTATGGAGTTTGAAAAAGTGCAACCAATTATTAAAGCAAATAATTTTACCTGATGCACCAGTAGGTCCTAATGTTAGAAACCACTTACCCTGGAGTAGTTTTAAACATTTCCAAGCAGCCCCTTACTCATTTTACACATGATCTTACTCATCTAATCCTCTTGAAGCAGTATGGAACATTTTTTTCTGAGTCACCTTACTATTTTAACCTTAGCAGTCTCAGAAGATAAATTTCACAATCTCTCCAAGGGAAATGTTCTTGTCTCAGGCACTATTTATCTTCTCAGAATACCTGAGATAAGGAGTTAAACACTACAAAGATTTCCATTCAAAGTTTCTTTTTTGGATTATATCAGGCATCCTTAAGGTATAACTCATAGTTATGTTGAGATTCATCTAATGTCTAATCTTTGCATTTCATCTTCATAGTGTGAAAAGTTAGTTATCTTCATCCCATAATGATACAGCAAGGGAAGACTCCAGCACGTTGCTGAGGTCCAAGTAAGAATGACCAAAACTCCCCCTAACCCAACCAGAGGTCAATTCAGTGACCAATCAGGATTACAGATGTGACCACATGACATGAATTACATTTCCCATGAGGCATTAACTACATTTCCCATGAGGCATTCCCTTAAGGGGACAACTCCCATTCCCAACTAACTATATCCTGTTTAACCAGCACAGGAAACCAGATCTGCCTTTTGTGGTCTGAAATGTACAGAACCTGGCTGGTAAGGCTCATCGTATTCCTCTGTATGCTCTATAGGTAATGGCATTGACTAATGACAACTATGAAAACAGGAGGAACAAAGTACACTAGTAGAACCATTAACACAGTATTTTGGATAAATGCCAAAACTATACATTTCTGCAGATTTTTTTCCCCTACTTCGATTGCACAATACTAAACCCCTCAAGACACAAGTGGGACTGACGCCCCATTAGTCATTCTGGAAACCTTGAAATATTCCATCCCCTTCTGTGGTTGAAAGAACAGGCTTAATTAAATTAAGCCTGGAACATCAATCTGGATAGCAACAACAGAACAATCATTGTAAAGATGCCACAGATTGGATGTGAGGTGCCTATTTGAGGTACAGTCTCGATGCAAAAGGCTTACTTTCCTTTCGTGTAACTTTTACTTATTTGCTCAATAATAAGGCATTTTTTAGAAAAAGGAAATGACAGCAGGCATCTGTAGTTTCACCTTTTGTTAAAACATCTGTCATCTATCATACACAGTAAGAGCATAAATAGATGTGTCCCTTTCCAGAGGTGTCACTTTAGGTGGTCCCCAACCACTGGGCCCCGGACTGGTACCAGTCCGTGGATCATTTTGTACCGGGCCACAAAGAATGAATAATCGTGATTAAAATATCTATAAAAATATGTTTTTAGTACAGAAATAGTGAAGAAGCCCTTTACTCTAGGGGAAGAATTGATTTTGCCAGTCCTTGAAAAAGTGTTTCTGCATGAAACTGGTCCCTGGTGCAAAAAAGGTTGGGGACCACTGCTTTAGCCCACTTCTTGCTGTTGGCCAAGGCTGGTTGTGCCTTTTGAGAGTTGAAATTCAGCAACACCTGGATGGTGAGAGGATGCTAATTCCTGAAAGGGAACAGCTTGTGATGTCCTGGATTTAAGGAAGCTAGCTCCAATTCCAAACCACTCATGCTCTTTGATCACTTTTCTGCTTCACTGTCTTTATCATTGCAGGGGAGGGGGGTGTTGGTTAAAAAAAAAAAGTTAAGATGGTAGCTGCTGCAATCATATGATTTAAGTCCTGATCCTTTTTCAGGTGCACTGTTTGATTTCCCTTTATTCAGTACTTTTATACCCGCTCCCCAACGTCTGGCTGAACTTAAAAACCCACATGCACCTGCGCAGCGCCCATTCAAATGGGAAAGGACATCAATTCCATGGATGCTGACTGCCCCCAGCCCTCTGCAGATTCCCTGATCTTAGCTTAAGTAGCTGACCAAGAACAGGATGCTATACAGAAGAGTGCGTACTTCAGATATCTGTGTTATCAAAGTATGCCTAGAGCACGGGTGTCAAACTGCAGACCCGATGTGTCACATGCAGGCCATGCCCACCTCAGCTTCTCAAAGGGAAAAAAAAAACATTGTGAAACATCACGTGACGGCAACGTGACGCCACAAGTTTGATACCCGTGGCCTAGAACAAGGTTTCTCAACCTTGGCAATTTTAAGATGGATGGATATGACTGGGGAATTCTGGGAGTTGAAGTCCACTTATCTTAAAGTTGCCAAAATTGAAGGATACCAGCCTGGAGTGGTGAAGAGGTTGCATTTACAGCTACAATTAGTTTTTGAGGCAATAAATGCAAGGGAAATAATACACCGTAATGGGCATCTTATGACATAAGCTAGCTAGTTGTGAATAAAGGCATTAGGTCAGAAACCAGAAGACCCTGAATTCCTGCCCTGCCTTAGAAGTTGAAGTCAGTTAGGTGACTTTGGGCCAGTCACTCTGTCTCAACCCAAGGAAAAAAACAAGGACAAACACTCCTCAAAAACCAATGACAGTGTGAGCATGGCAAGAGTGACTCAAAGGCACAAATGATTTTGTCGATGAAGAGTCTCGGCCATCCAGGTCACGGTTGTCCCGAAGTTTTGTTTTTCATTGGATTTCGTTTGTCATTGAAGAGATTTCGCTGAAACTTCTTCAAGAACTGAAGAAGCTTCTTGGATGAGAAGCGAAACCTCTTCAAGGAAAAACAAAGTCCAGCTGCCTTTTTTGGGGGGGGAGGGAAACACCTTTGGGACACAAAAGGATTTTAATTTGAGCAGGTGAGAGAAAACCATCATCATTTTAGCAACAGTCCCGAAGTGATTTCTCACTGCCTTCCTTGAGGATATTTTCCCCACTCCCCACAGCATGCAAGAAAAACAATCTTCCAGCGCTCTGCCCAAGACTGAAGCCTTTCCGGTCAGCCACCGTCGGTTAAGTGCTGCCACCGACGGTGCCTCAATTCATATTACACCCCTACGGCGTATTACAATTGGGATGCCAGACCTTCTCGGCAGGTTAGCATTCAGATGTATTTTGTCATGCAGTGTAAGCTTTTCCAACCAAACAAGGTTGGACCGGGGGAGGGGACGACGACGACTCAGGAGATCCCGTTGCATTCCCGCCCCCAAAAAAGCCTGAGGGAACTCCGAGCCGAGCCCCGTTTGCCCTTTTACTCGGGGTCGGGAAACGTCGGAGGCCTTGCTGCCCGCCCTCCTCCGGGCCCGCCTCGACGCGACCTACCGCGAGAGGAGCCTGTGGGCGGGCATTGAAACGTCGGGTGCTTTCGCTCCGGTTTCGTTCCCTCACGGGCGACCTTGGCGGGAAGGTTAGTCCGGAGTCCCCTCGCGTCTCTTCTCTCTTGCTTTCCCCCACCCCGCCCCCCCACCCTTCAAGTTGCCTTTTTAGCGGGAAAAGAAAGACTGGAAATCAACGACTTCGGTTTGGCGAACGAATTTGGAATGGCGGCGTCGACCCCAGATTTGTTTTTTTTGGAGAATTTCAGGGAGGAAAATCAGAATAGGGTTTTGGGGGTGGGGGGGGTGGGGTTAGTTGCATAGGTCGCACGGGGACTTTCTGATTTGCGCACTTTTAAACACGCGTGTGACAAGTGCATGGATCTGGCAAAAATGGTCAGGCACAGAAAACGCAAACCCCCCCCTGCTTGCGCCTTTGGTGCTGCCCTCCCACCTTTCCCTGTGCCTGAAATTCGAATTAAAATGTCGCCATGAAGCATAAACCGGTATCGGAGATGGGGTTTGTCCAACCCATTCTGTTCGAAGCGTGCGGCCGATGCTCCGCGACCACAAGCCACGATTAATTTGCGAGATCAGTTGTCAAGACATGCGAACCAGATTGGCGTGCAGCTTATCCAGAAGCAGCGTAGAAAGCATTCTTGAATCCCAACACATTTGGATCTGGGTCAGCTGCTTTTGAAGAATCGCGTGTCTTCCTTCCCCGGCTTGCTAAAGTTTTGAGGGAATTTACCTTTGTCCCGAGATTCGGTATTTATTTATTTTTTTACAACGGAATGTGAACATCTTCTTTTCAGCATAGGTAGACATTGCTCCGTCCTTTTTTTTTTTTTTTAAGTCGGCGGTATGAAATCTTTACAATCGGTTCACCCGAAAAGAACATCTGAGTATATTTTTTAAAAACAAATTCTAGATTTGGTATTTATTCATATTTATGTTACAGCATGAGTGTGGATTGGATTGGCTATGGTTATGCTGCATTGGTTGCCTCTGGTGGAGTAGCTGGCTACGTAAAAGCAGGTATAGTATTCCCCCTTGTGTTTTCTCCAGCTTTCATCTTCTATCAGTTTGTGGGCACAATTAAAGTGCAATTTTTGTCATGTTTATGTAGTGTGTATTGGAGGTGATGACCCTTTGAGAGCTGAATGCAATGAAATTTCATTTTAATGTATGCCGATTAGTGTACATTCAAAATGACAATAAAGTTGGTCTACTTTCAAATGTATTTTGGAATGTCTTCCTTCATTACAGCATAATAAAATTGATTACTCGATTTGTCATTTTGCCAAAAACTTGGGTGGGTTTAAAAGTATAAGCAGTGCATACTCCATTCTACCACAACCCAAGCCCATCCTCAATTTCTGGACATTCCAAGAACAATGCAGCCCATAATTTCAATTTAAAATACCTTAATTCCCAAACATTAATATAAACTGCCAGAATGCTAGGAATGAGGACAACATTCTTGGGCAAAAATGCAAATAAACAGGCAAGATTTACTCTTCAAAGCTTGCCATCATAGAGAATTACAGTTGTTGCCCATTTCTCCTTGCCAGAGTTTTGCAAATGAAGTCTTGTAAGCCCTGTGTAGCATTTCCCTTATTCCTGATGTGTCCCTCCCCCAAGTTCTGTTTTCTCTAAAGGGATGGTTAACTTGTAGCCTTTGCTCAGGGAATTCCCTCCTGCCAGAGCTTATCATGAGACTTGCTATAATTTGTGAACTAAAACTCAAAGCAGCTCTTTGCAGTTGCAGTTTGCTCTTTGCAAAGCCCTTTTATGACCTCTCCCACTGGAATGAAGCTGGAAGAAATGCAGTTCATTACATCCACACATTTCATGTTGTAATTAAGTTTTCTGTTGTCTGCTTAAACTAGGCAGTGTCCCTTCCTTAGCTGCTGGTCTCCTCTGTGGTGGGTTAGCAGGATTGGGTGCTTATCAGCAGTCAACGGATCCAAAGAATATTTGGCTTTCTCTGAGTAAGTATTTTTCTTGTGGCGCTATTCCACACAGAGACGTTTGTATCAGTGTATGTTTGTGTATGTACGCACCTACACTTTGAGATTACCTTCAATACATGTATTCCTTTTGCCTTTAACCTGTCCTAAGATTCAGTGTACCTGCGATCCAAGATTAATGGCAAAAACATAGAGGGGGGGGGGGAGCTGCCACAATGATACAAGATAGTCACATTTGCTCCCAACAGGTTGCTGCACACAGCTTGCCTTTTTTATACAGTGTTCTCAGCTGCAGCTAATGAAGGGAATCAGGGCCCTTTTCTCCCCCATAAGTCCCACAACCAATATTGCTCTTTTCCCTCCCTGTGTGCCCTAGGATGAAGAGGGGGTGGGCCTGGGTCTTCCTTTGAATTTCCTCTCGCTTGTTCTACCTCCCTCCTGCTCTGCCCAGCCAGACTTTGGCCTTCCCCATTTTCTTTCACAGCCAATGGAGCCACGCTCCCAAACCTTGTCAGCTGTTCAGCTTCCATCTCAGAGTCGGGTTCCGACAGGGGCATGATACGTGCCTTCACATCACATTGCGTGTAGGCAGCCTTCGCTTCTTGTCACTTCAGGTTGGAGCTCACACCTATCATCCTCAGCCGAAGAGCTGTGGGTGGGGAACACGGCAAGGCGATGGCTGGAGCCTTAGTGCAGAAGTGAAGTGTCCCTGTACTTGCCTTCATGCCATATTTGCACTCAAGGCAGCCCTCACCTCCTGCCACAAAAGGGGGGAGGAGATGAGAGGGAATTCTCTCCTTTTCTCTCTCTCATCTCTCTCTTTCGTGCACGCACACATACATTCACACAAGCAGGATACCCTCCTGGGCTAGGATCATGGTGGTGGAAATGGCAACTCCTCCCTCAGCCGCCACTGCATGCTCGTATGAATAGCTGGCTATGCAGGAGATCCAGAGCTGTTTTCTCATTGCATTCAATGGTGGAAGCCTGAGCCGACACGAAGGGTTGCTGGCGCTGAGCTGCCTGTGAAGGATGCGGAATCACAAAAAGCAGCTGGTCGCAAATGTGCTGCCCACAACTGGCTGCTTTCTGTGACTCCGCGTCCTTCGTGGGCAGCTCAGCACTAGCCATGGTCCCTTTCGTGTTGGCTCAGGCGAGAGAGAGAGAAATGAGAAAATGATGGAGGGAGAGAATGAGAGAGAGAAATAAATGAGAGAGAAGGAGGAAAGAAAGGAAAAGAGAGAGGGAGAGGGGGTGGAAAGAGAGAAAAACAAATGGGAGAGAGGGGGACAGAGAGAAAGAGAGAGAGAGAAAGAGAGAGGGACCAATTTCCCAAGAAAACACCAGGAGCAACAAAACCTGGTTGTGGCTGGTGGTCATGTGACTGGATGGGCGTGGTGTTGAGTTGGCCATGCCCACTCAGGCAGTCATTAGGGCAGAGAGCCTCTTGCTAAAAAAATTGAAGCCCACCTCTGCATAGAACCATAAAAGTATTTAGCTATCTCACGATGTGTTCAAATTTTCACCTGTGAAATCTTTTTATCATTTTTTTTTGTTCACCTTGTAGTTTATGTGCATTTTAAGTTATCACTTTCTGAAGCAGGCAGACTTATGTCCATTTTTCAGTTACAACCTTTGAAGCATCCCCATGATCATATGATCAAAATTCAGGTGCTTGGCAACTGGTTTACACTTCAGGTAAGCAATGTGGAAGCCAGATTCACTTAACAACCAGGTTATTAACTTAACAACTGCAGGGATTCACTGCAGTTAATTTAACAACTGCAGGGATTAACTGTGCCAAGCAAGATTGTAAAATGTGGCAAAACTCAGTTAACAAATGTTTTACTTAACAACAAATTTTGTGCTCAATTGTGGTCATAAGTCAAGGACTACCTGTAATTGTATAACTAAGAGAGATATAGTAAAAAAGAACCCAGATTCATGATTCTAAAAACAATGTATGAGGGCAGGAAGTAGAAAATTTCAGTATGATCCATACCCACATAAAGGGGCTTTCTTATTGTATCAACCCTTTCCTTACACCATGTTTTTATTTGGTTGCACATAGTCTCCCATAAATGTCATAATTAAAACACAATAATTTGAGTTCTCATTTTTTTTCCTAGCTGCATCGGGAACCCTGACTGTCCTGATGGGAATGAGATACTATAACTCTAGAAAATTTATGCCTGCAGGGTTAATTGCTGGTGCCAGGTACAATTCCTATTTTCCCATTGTTAATTGTGGAATTATTGTTTGGAAACAATAAAAAACTAGAAACAAAAACAGAAAATGTGGTTTACCACAAAGGGTTTTCTTTGGCTAAACACAAAACATTGCCAAGAACATATTTTACTAGCAAAATTTACTGACGTGTTAATTTATTATTCAAACGGTGTATTAATGATGGATTTCTGTTTTTATTTAAACAGTCTATTAATGGTAGGCAAACTTGGACTACAGATGATGGAAAAACCTCTTTAGCCATAACTGTGCAACAACAAGCAGAAAGAGACCTACAGAGGATTGCCCTCACAATGCCTGTTCAAAACAAAACTGAAGACAATATTAATGCTTTTTAAAATTGTACAATTTGCAAAGTTTTTAAACTTCAAATTATGCTCAGGTTTTGTAAAGTGTCAATCATTACAGAATTATAGTTTTCATATCTCTTTTCTCATGAATGTATTTCTTGTCACAATTCCAAATGTTTTATGATGATGAAACATGGTTAAACAGTGCTGATGCTTTGTAGGAAATACACTTAATTTTGTCTCCTATTTCCAAATTTTGTGTCTCTATATCTCTGTGTAAGATGTTCCACTCAAAACAAAAAGTTTAAAAGCTCCCTTTACAATTCACTAAAACTTATTAAATGTTTAAAAGCCTTTTGAATTGTGAGACTTATTTCCTAATTTTAAACGTAATTGAATTCCAAAATGTTAAGCTGTAATCTTTTGGGATTCAAGGCTAATTAGGCTAATTTTATGTGTACATGGAAACAGACTGATATTTTTATGGACATTTCTCAATGAGTACCTGTCTTCAAATATATTACTGAATTCTGAACACATAATGATGCATATAGAACAGTAGTATCTGTACCCACAGATCTCCTGATCATTCTTCAGATTTTTGTACAATTGGAAGTAGATAAAAACATGCTTAGAGTAGTTCCATTGAAATAAAACAATCAAGTTAATCATGTCTAGTAGTTTTACTCCAGATATAAATAAAAGACTGCTTCTACAAAGCTTGAGAACATTTCACAGTCTTCATATGGCCAGATGAGTCTCTAAGAGAAATGGGCATCCCATTTGAAATTACTGGATGCTATATATGTTTTAATGTTGGCTTAGGCTTTCCATACCCAGCAGTTCACTCAAATGTCATTTGATTTTGGTCATTTTAGTAATATATATAAAATACAAGCAATTATCAATAGGTCACTTCTATTGTAAAGAAATCTCCTTTTCCCAATATTTAGAAAGTAATTGTGTTTGAAAATGCAGGCTTCTGCTTTTCTCATATACCCAGGGGGAAAAAAAACTTTTGTACAAACTTTCTTAGATTTTCAACAGTAAACACTGAGATAACACAGGATTCACTGCTGTATATCAGATGATATGATAATGTCCTTCTGTGAAGTATTTAAAAGCATTTTAAAATCAGAAATCAGTATTACAGATAGTCCTTAACTTATAACCATAATGGAGCCGCTAATTTAGTTGTAATTTGTGATGGTAAAGTGGGTCATTGTGTGTGATCAACCCGATTTGACCAGTTGTTTTTTTGCAGCAATTAAGCAAATCAATTATTAACCGTGGTGCATTTTCAAAAAAATAAAAGTAAAAATAAATTTTTGACAACATTGAAATTATTGTCACTTTAACTGTGGTAAAGCTGCATATAGAGCCATAAATGTGGGACTGGTTGCCAAACACCCAAATTGCAGTTATGGGATTGCCAGAAGGGCGGCCTTCGGAATCAGGTTAGAAGTAGTTTTTCTGGGGGCATGTTGTAACTTTCAATGGGTGCTAAGTGATCAATCATAAGTTGAGGACTACTTGCACTTTATTTTGATTAATACTTTATTGGATAAGAGCAAGAGCACAGATTAACTTAAGCACAAGCAAGGTCTTCTTTCTCAGTACAGAATTCTCTAAGGAAAAAACCCTCAGTTCAGCAAAAGCGAATGTTCGGCATATTTGGAGAAAACACTCATGTTTTCATAAAATTATGCAAAAAAAAAAGTAACAACAGAGTTCTTTGCCACAGTAACTATCCTGTAGTAATTTCTTCCCATTTACATAACCAATTTAAGCTTTATCTTAGGTCAAAGGGATATAAGACACCAGGATTAATTAACATGTCTATCTTTCAAGAGTGTATAAAAAGATCAGTTAGTGCAGAAGGCATCAAGTTAAGCTGTTAATCACATAATGATACAGAGATTATTCTTGGGTGTACTGAAATATATTTCCAGGTGCCTGATAATCTGTCTGATAATCTGAGAAATTATCTCTCTCTGGGCCTTAGAGATTAGCAAAGACCTCACAAAATGTCTATGACTTCCAAAATCAATTCATCAGGCACATGCTTTTCCATTAGTTCAAGGCTATGAAACATTATTGCAGATTTTATGCTTGACTTTTCTGCTTATGAGAAAAAAAATCAAGATTTTTCTCTTCAATCAGCCTTTTGAGCTGCCTGGAGATTAGTTTCTATTTGTATAAATATATTTTATATGAATAAATTGTTGGTTGTATTTTTTATTTTATTTATTTAGCCTACCAATCAGCTTCAAAATACCAGGATAGAAAATTAGGATGTACAAACAAATAAATATTAAGCTATAAATAAATAAATAAATCACTTTTTCTGATGGAAGACTTCTATATGTTGTGTTCCTGAGAAGTTCACTTTATTACAAAACAAATTATTTTCAGTTGAAAACCAGTCCAGCTGCAAAGACAACTTTGTGGTTTTTTTATATGAAACTTTTACGTAGATTCCTTTAAGACAGCATTTCTAACACTTATATAAGTTTTGAGAGACTGAAATAAGTCAGTTCCTGCTATTCTGTATTGGGATAAAATACGGCAATTTTAAAAATTATTCAATAATTGGCCTTTATATTAATTCAAGGTTTCATTATGTAAATACACTTAGCAGTAAATCCTACTGAAATTGAGACAGCATATTTACGTGCATTCTTCCTTGAGTCTTAATTCAAATCAAATATGTCCTCCACAACAATAGTGTACAGTTTTTAAAAATAAAATACATAAAATACTTTTCAGTATGGAAATAACATTTACAGTTGAATAATAATATATAATATGTGCTATTTTAACAAGTATGGATTGTCAATTTCAATATAACAAATATATTTAGCAGTTGGAAAAGCATAGTTTTAAGAGTGACTTCTGTAAGATAAAGCAAGTTTTTATATATTAAAGAAATCATTAAAATATCAACTTGAAATATCCCATATATTTTGGGCCATTGTATTCTTATGACATTCAAAATATGTCTTTAGGCCAGATAATGCTATCTATGCTATACAACAGAATTAGGTTTGAAGAATAAATTCTGGCAGTTATTTACCAGATTTTAAACAATTCCTTTAGGAATTAAAAGAATTCTGGAGTTATTCAGCTCTGGTTGCCAAGTGAAGGCACTACAGTTAAGTTGATTAATTCTGTGATAAAATTCAACTAAAAATGAAGGGAAAAAGCAAAGCTACAAAGTTACTCAGACCTAAAAATTATTTCTGAAATACCATCAGAATGCCTTCTTAGAAAGTCACAAGTAATTATTTAAATGCTTATTTTCTGTTAAATAATGCTATCTGGCATTCTTCCCAGGAAAGGATCCTTCCTGAATATCATTCACTCATATTTCCCAATTGCAAGGCCAAATCTGCATATAATGCCCTGGAAAACTTTCACATCAAGTAAATGGCTCCACAGATGCATTAAGTTTCTATTTTTCCCAAACACTTCTGCAAATAAAAGTTCCCCTCATTTCAGAATCAACAGTAACAGTTGATTTGTGTATATAACTATATCTATGCAATACAGGATAGCCCGTAAGCTCTTGGAATCAGGACCAATGCATAGAATAGATGAATACCTTTCTTTGCTGCCTATAAGTTCCATAATCATAACCAGAGACGTTCACAGATCAAAGGAAAATGGTTTAACACCTTCATGTGTATATTCACAGGAATCACATACAAGAGTAATCCTATTCCTGCAAAATCTAAAATAGAACTGAACCTTAGGGGTACACCACTTTTTTACAATACTAGTAATAGTGACTATTTCTTCATTCTCTGCAATCAAAAGAAATAAAGGGATAAGTCAAATCAAAGGCAAATTAGTTCAGCTTTAGTTTCTCTGATTATAGTTGGGCAATACAGTGGAAAATTCATCTGCTACTAATTTTTTGCTTTTATTGCTCAACTCAGTGTTACAGAAGTACCATATCTTGAAAGTGACTCTTTATTTTTATAATTTATTGCCTATTTAAATTAGCCACGATTGTCCAATGGCTAATATATTTACATGCCTTCATATTTTTGACAATTTTTCAGAAGAAATGATCAAAGGGACTGCAAACCAATTTCTGTTCATTTCAGTAAGAATGTGCAAATTTTTAGTTTTGGCAAAGTTACTTTATAGAGAGTACTTCGTAATGTAAGCAAAACAAAAAAGCCTGTCTCAGAGGCACTATTTTTAAAGAATATTTGCTAAATAAACGTATTTATTTTCTATATTTTTCCCTGAAGAGATAATAAACTACAGGCTCTCATATGTTTCCAGAATTGTTATTCTATTAGTAGAAATATGCTTTAAAGTATCCTAGAGGCAAAGAAATAAAGGATATAAATAGTCATGGTATGCATACGTGATGCAGGAAAGTACTTTTACCGATGCCCTCCGTACTTGGCTACCCAGTCAGTTCTTCCATGCACAGATTGCACTGATGGTGGATGAGTTAAAATGTTCATGCCTTTTGTGGCGGGGCTGTAAGAAGGCCCTGGCAATTGGGCACGAGAAGCTTTGGTTTTCCAAGCATATTCTGAAAACAAAATTACAAAACCAATACAAGCTAATCCACTGATTATAGATCTTGCTAATACATTATTTCCCTCTTAAAATTCATAGCGTATACTTCCAAGTCAGGATCTTTATAGATAAAACTATGCTGTATTCCAAAAAGATTAGAACATAGTGATAAGAAAAGAAAGAAATACATTTATTATTGAATAATGTTTTTGTTTCTACAGTCATAGTAAGCCTTTGTTATTATAGCTATAATAGGTTAAGGAGCTCAGAAAGACAGAAAAACAGAAACAGACTGACAAGGGATAAACAAAGTGTCAGTAGCATGATTCTACATACTGAGCAGTGGCAAAAACTTCAGAATAGCATATATATGCTTTCAAATATAGAAGTGTGACAGAAAAAGTGGTAAAAGTCATCTATTAATCACCCAGAAGCCCAGAGAACTACTATATGTATGAACAAAGAGTTTGAATTGCATTTTGATTGCATTTGTGATGATCAGCCTTAAGAATTCATTTTGTATTTCAAAATGATGATCGTTAATGCACCATGGAGATTATTGAAGTGCTGAGCCACTAATGTGTTTATTTTATGAATTCAACAGTACAGAAATGGATGTTCTTTGCATATAGACATAGTCTATATAGTCTATAATATAGTCTATAACAACATAGTTGACTAATTCACTTGGAATGGGGGAATTAAATTCTATTAAGTTTTCCTCAATACGCATAGTAAACTGAATGTGTTTTCCCGATTTACCAAAGACCAAGCAGAATAAAAAAGTCAGGTCTTGTCATCTCAAATTGCTGTTCCAAGGTTCCCTACCTCAAGACTGCTCTGCCTACACCCTGGGTCCATGTTCTCTTGCTAAAAATCCACTTCCACAGCCCTTATATCCAGGTGGAGGTAACGAGCCACCTGCAACAGCGAGTCAGTAAAAGACAGATTTTCTAACAAAATTGTCACTTTCTAAAACATCGGGTTTTAGCTTGGGTTTTGCAATGCACCTTATTCCCTTTGACATTTAAGCTTTTTTCAAGATAAAAAATTCCAAATAAATGTATACTATCCTGAACAGAAGAACATAAAATAGTTTAGGGATGAAATGGTGCAGGTACTACAATAAATAGGCAAGACTATAGGTGAGAATTTGAGTCTTGTTCATTGACTCTGACTGCACTGGTATGTCTGCCCATCTAGTAAGGGTCAATTGTGCAATTTTAAATTAAATATTGTATTATTTATGAATCATAGAGTAACAAATTAGAAAAACACAACTTAATACAATGCAATGTATGTCTGCTATATTAACATTTGGGATATATTTAACAGGAAGCATTGGAAGTATTTTGAAATTTGCCAGTAACAAAAGAAATGATTACTATATTTATCCAAAAGAAAGGTGAGCCCTCCCAAATGAAGAGCAGTTAGGAGAAAAAAACATCTTACAATACAGACACAAGTTATACAGTGTCCACTTTTCACATCTCATTAATCCTAGCTATAAATCCATCCTTAATATTTCCCTTCCTGAATAAATAAATGCATGCTTGTAATGCATTACTGTATGTTTGTATTGTTAAATATGTGCACTTTTATTTCCTAAAGGGCTATATTTAAAAAAAGGAAAATAAAACTGAGCTCCAAACTCAACAAAATAGGTCTGATTGTGGTCTCATCTTCCCATATGGTTCTCAGCCATCAGAAGTTTGTTCACAGATGTATTTTAACTGGATGCTACGGACAAATCAAAATGAAGATTTTTCTTCCATAGATTTGGAAAGAAACAAATTTTGTTCTGGAAAGGGAAGGTCAATTAAATTTTGGATGATGATGAGGATAATGAATAATAGGAGTCTCCAATTAAATCTTGTGTAACATAAGTTTAATTTAATACATTATATCCCAAGTATCATTCAGCAAATCTACCTATCTAGGCACCAACCCAAATCCTTTTTAAAAAGCACAACAGATGAAGAAATTAAAGCAATGTAACTTCATTAATTTCAGCACAATATAAGTAAGATCATTGTGTACCTGTAACTGATGGCCCAAGAGGTGCCAATTGTATCCTCTGACCTGCTGAACCAACCTCTTTTTTGTGAAATGAAGGGATATATCCTCCAGGAGCATTGTAAGTAGCACCAATAAAGCCAGCATTTCCTGCAGTGTAATAAACAAAATTCAGGAGAGGGCTTAATAGCAAAAACATCCTTACAAATATCTGGAATGAATGAGTAAATAAACCAGTCAATCAATATTATAACTATTCATAAAGAAGAATCTCCAATGTACTCGTTACTCATAATTAATTTTATTGTGTGATATGCAATATACACATTTGTGTAGTATATATATTTTTTTCAAGAAAGCTTTACAACAAGAATGTATATGCAGATTGTCATTTTTTGCATGATGATGGTTTGCTGGTTTCTAGACTGGTGCCTTAACTAATAAGCTAGACCAAACTGGCCCTCAAAACCTTGAGCTATTATACAAAAAAGAAACAATATCAATGAAATAAGGAAAAGTCCCTCTCATAAAATATAAGGTACAAAATTCTTCACCCTGAGTTAAATTTTCCTCCTACAAAAGGTGGAACAAAGAAAGCCAACTATAGCATAGTTTTTAAAAATTCTACCTCCATTCCCCCAATGTTGGCTTCCACTACTACATCTTACCAAACATTGTTATCCTTTAAAGATAATCTTTTGGAAGGTTCTTGCAAACAGGATTTTTGCTCTGCTAATCCAGTCAAACTGATTTAATAATGTACAGGTAGTCCTTGACTTGCACCTTTCGTTTAGTGACCGTTTGAAATTATGATGGAGCTGAAAAAAGTCCATCCTTAAATTTATGATGGTCTTCACACTTATGACTTTTGTACCACCAGTGGTCACATGATCATAGTTCAGATGCTTGGCAACCAGCTTGCATTTACAACCCATAATAATGTATTGCAGCCATGTGATCACAATTTGCAACCTTCCCAGCTGATTTCCAACAAGTAAAGTCAATGGGAAAAGCAAAATTTGCTTAATGTTTGACTTAAAAACCATAGTGATTTGTTTAATGTAACAAAAAATGAACATAATGACCACCTCACTTAGGTGTAGAATTTCTGGTCCCAACTACGGTCATAAACACTATGTGTATTCTTAGAATGCATTCGATGAACAACAATAACAGAATAAAATGACACAATTAACCATTTTGGATCAGCAAACTGTGACAACAGAAACAGGTATAAAGTGCTAATAAGAGGGTTTTTTTCGTATTTTGGAGGTATCCCTCAAGGGTACAATAAATTGTACAGAACAATGGTAAAATAGATAAAGTAAAAAAATCTTTATTACTGTATGTATAACACACAAATCAACAAAGCAGTTTTTGTTTTTTGCTTGTTTCTGTAGTGAAGTAGCAAATTTTTTTGCATTAGGAAACTAAAGCTCATGTCCCACTGCACCAATGGATGCAAAGAGGATATAAAACAGACAAAAAAGCTTGCCATCCGTTGGAAAACGCGATGGCCACCGTTGTGTACTCACTGCATACGTGTTTCATACGCTCTATCCATTGAGCATCCGTCCACTGACATTTCATCCACGAAAGAAGTTTTGAGCTGCACAAAACTTTTTGAGTGGATGAACTTTCACTGCGTACGATGTACATCCGCGACACATACGGGCAACAAACGTTCTACGTCCGTTGTCATCCCTTAAACGTCCGCTGTATCTCTCAGCATCCTCTGGACATCTCGCACTCACATCCGCTGCAGCTGAAAACGAAAGAGGGAGGAAGCGAAAGGTACACGGAACATCCACACAGCATTGTAGCATGGAAATAGAAGGATGTAAGCGGATGCATCTCGTATATAAAGCATTAAAATGGACAAAACGTTTGTATTATGGGATGTATCTCGGATATTTAGGATGTCTGGAGTATGCCTAGAGTATGTGGAAGGACAACTAGCGGAAAACTGATATTTCCTATAAAAAGGGGATGGAATCTGACGATCACTGGATCTCAGTATGAGTCCAGCAGCCGTGGTGTACAGACCTCTTCACCCTTGTCTTGCTCTTCCACATCATCCATTAATCTCCCCATGGATCATCACACAGTCCTTTTGGTAGCTGCGATCATTCACACCAGAACCAAGCCCTGTTCAGACTGTTTCACCTTTCTACGCAAGGAGAAGAAGGAGACGTCCAAGAGCTGTGTGGGTCCGATGATGGATCGGGAGAAGAGTGGGAGTTTGGACTGTATGACAAGCTGATGGTGGAGCTGAGGAATGAAGACCTTCGTGCATTCCAGCACTTCATGAGGATGCCACCAGCCATGTTTGACGAAATTGTAGAGCATCTGAGACCCAGGTTGACCAAGCCGAGCACCAACCTCCGTCCCAACCTGGACCCCAGACTGAAGGTGGCACTGACTCTGCGCCACCTGGCCTCTGGAACCACAATACAGAAGCATGCAGTATGCCTGGAGGGCCACACAACAGCATCAGCAAAGTGGTCAGAGAAGTGGTGCAGGCCATCATCGAAGAAACAGTGGAGGAAACTCCTCGAGTGTCCCCCACTGAAGAAGGCTGGAGGAAAGTTGCAGAACAGTGGTATCACGAGGTGGAACTTTCCCCACACTCGTTGGAGCCATAGATGGGAAGCACGTGGCCTGCAAAGCTCCACCCAACTCAGGTCCACTTATTTCAAACTACAAGGGCTTCTTCAGTACTCATCCTCTTTGCCATAGTTGATGCTGACTACAAGTTCATGTACATCGATGCTTCAGGCAAAGGTCAGCTTCAGATAACGCAGGTATACAACTCCAGTGACCTCAAGGATGGGCTGGAACGCAACCTCATGGGTTTTCCAGATCCAGACCCCCTACCCAATGACACACAAGATGTGCCCTACTTCATCGTGCGTGATGACGCCTTCTCCCTCAGAACCTACCTCATGAACCCTACAGTTCAAGATACCTCACCCGTGAAGAGAGATCTTCAACTACAGGCTGTCCAGGGCAAAGGCGGGTGGTGGAGAACGCCTTTGGCATCCTGGCCAACAGGTTCCAGGTCTTCTCACCACCATGCAGCATCGCCCAGAGACGCGAGGATAATCATGGAAGCTTGCTGCATCCTGCACATCTCATGCGCACACCGCTACCCAAGTGTTGCAGAACAGGCTTGTGGACCATCAACAGGGAATGGGGACATGGAGCCTGGTGAATGGAGGCAAGGACTAAACCTGATAGTCACTGTGGATGTACAAGGCCCCAACAAGAGCTTCACGTGAAGGGAAGAAGCAGCGCAATCCTGCCTGAAACACTGGTGCAACTCTCCAGCTGGAAGTAGTGGAGTGGCAAGACAGGATGGCAGATGCTTAATGGATGCTTCCTTGAGCCTGTCTCATCAACACTGATGTGATTGTGTATGTATGTTGAGTGAATAGGGCATTAATAAGAGCTTTGTTTATTTTGAAATGTATTGATCAATGAATAAATTGTTATTGAATAAAAAAGGGCCATATGTGTGGCAGCTGGGAGGGTGGACCACACAATCCCACTATGCTTGCACTGGAGGTTTATCTATCCCACTGCTATCCTTACCTATCCCACAACTATCCTTACCCATCTCACAACTATCCTTTCCTATCCCACAGCTATCCTTACCTATCCCACAGCTATCCTTACCTATATCCACAGCTATCCTTACCCATCCCCACAACTATCCTTACCATCCCATGGTAGTCCCACTCTGAGCATGTCCATGGTCTCAGCTGTCAAGCAGCAGGGACTTCGAGGTGGCAAGTGGCTGGAGTGCTGGTTGAGGCGCCACTGGGTGTGCTTGGCCCCCAAGAGTACACAGTATGGTGTGTTCAGGAAGCTCTCAGAGGAACTGACTCAGTCCCTGAGGGTCGAGAGGCTTCATCAAGGACCTGGGATGTCAGCGCCCAAGACTGATGACAGATTGTCCATTGAGGGCTTGGCTGTGGGGTGAGGAAAGAGTGTAGTGGGCTGTCTGGTTTGCCAGCTGGCGAGGTGAGGCATCTGTGGCATGCATGACTGGGCCTGGACTGGGAAGGGCTGCTCTGCTGTGGGAAGTTCTTGGTAGTGGGTAGCCTAGGTTGTTGAGGGACTGTTTGAAATCTGTGGAAGGGCCTGTGACATCGCCTGAGGTGGAGGGCAGACTGGGGTGGGTAGGAAGCAGGTTCAGCTGGACCTGGAGGGTGTGCAGAAGAGCTGTGATCCTCTTCTTCATCACCTGGTACTGGGCCTCGGCATGTCCATGAGTGTCTGGCTTAGGTGATGAAGGGCTGCGGTTCGAGGATGGTATGTCAAAGTGGACCAGCTGGGAGAGAAGATCTGTGCTGGCTTTGATTGTGTCCCTGATCTCCCAAAGGACAAGTGGGGCTCTGGCCTCCAGTCTGCCTCTCTGCCTGCTTTCTGTGGAGGTTGAGCTGGAGTGGGGGGTGGTTGGTCCTCTGGTGCCTGCCGCTTCCTTCCTCCATTTGTGACAGGGATCTCCATGTCCTCTGGCATGGGAAGTGCAGCTGTTCGGCGGGGTCTCTGCCGTGGGGCCCTCTGAAGACACCTGCCTGGACACGGTAGCTGGCTCCTGGCTGGAAGAGGACTGGCTGTCTGTGGGCTGTCTGAGGAAAGGGGTGTTCAAGGGGCTGCTCCTCGGTGGCGGACCTCACCCTCCAGGAAGCTGCACTTGGCCATGACGTACATCTCCCAGTCAGTGAGCTTGACAGCGGCCTGCCCAGATTTTCTTGAGGTGTAGCTTGCCATACCAGGTATGCATGTGCTTCCACCATCCAGGAGTAGGTCTGAAGTGTAGCCCAGGCTCTCTGCTCTTGTCTCTCCAAGCCTGCCTGTTCTCTGGTGTCGCGATAGAGTCTGTGGCCCTTTCTCCACAGGTACTTGTTCTCCCTCAGCCATTCCAGCACTCTCATCTTCATGGTCCTGCGGAAACGGTGTAGTGTTTCCTCTCTCCCTTCTCCTTCCCTTGCCTCTTCCTCCCTATGGCAGGGGCTTGAGCAGCAGGGCCTTCAGGGGCTTGAGCAGCAGGGCTTTGAGGGCCTTGGGCTGGTCCACCACAGCAGCAGCACTAGCCAGCAGCACAGGCAGCAGGAGAAGCACCAGCAGCACCAGCAGCAGGAGAACACAACCAGCAAGCAACACCAGCAGCAGCAGCACCAGCAGCAACACCATCACCAGCTGCAACAGCAGAAGCACCAGCAGCTTCAGAGTCAGTGCTAGGGGGTGGGATGGTGGTTTCTGTCCTTCTTGCCAGGGCTGGCAGGAGTAGGCACAGGCTTCTCTTCTTCCGCTGACTGACGAACCATGGTTTTATTTGAAGATGTCTGTGGCAGCACGTCTTTCCTCTGAATGGTGACTGCTTGCGAGCTGCATCCTTTTATATCCGCGAGCTGACGCAATTCATTCCCCCCATGCGTAGTGAACGCTTTGCATCGCTACGCGTCCGCTATGCATCCTCATAGGCCATCCGTGATGCATCCATGTCATCTGCTACGCATCCGCTCCTTCCGCTATGCGTCCGCTTCGCAATTCTCCCCCGGAAGCCCTTTGGATGTGTCATCCGCTTCCATACCGCTAGGCTTCCTATGAACATCCACTTAACATCCTCGCTACGTACTACCCCCATCCGTTCCTTTCCGTTCCTTTTCCGTTTCTGTTTTGCAAATTTGGGCACTTTTTGGAGCGGATAACAATAGATGGAGCCACCCCCGAAATTTTGCTCATCCGCTGTGTCCTTTTTGCATACGTTTTGCATCCGTCAGCCAGTGGGACCTAGCCTTCAATATCTAACTGTTCTCACAGTTCAAAAAGACTGTTAAGAGATGCAGATTAAGACAAATATGTTATTTTAAAAATTGATGGGATTTAAATAGAAGTTGGACCAATAGAAGAAAGATGATGAGGTTGAGACTGATTGCTCAGACAAAAATCAGTAAAGAGAACTTAAAAAGATAAACTTCATGTCAGGGAGTTAAAATCGTCTGGCTATTCTTATAGCCAGTACTATAATTCTTTTATACAAGAACAACAGGAGTGGGATGCTACTGGTTCTGCCTGGCTCTATAAAACCGGTAGCTCTGAAGAGCAGCAGACACCAAACCAGTTCTGTGTTTGCTGCTGTTTGGCCCACCCGTCCGCCTGGGCTCTTACCTGTCCTTTATTTCCTGCTTTTTCAACCTCAGCTGCTTTGCGTGGCACAGCTGAGTTGAAAAAGCAGGCAAAAAGAGGCTGTGTACCTGCGCGCTGTGCTTTTTAGCTTTCCGGGAGGCACAGCTTAAGGTTTTTTTACACGGCATGTAAAAAACGTACTCACTGCACTGGTAGTAACACCAGCTGAATCCCATCCCTGAAGAACAATATATGATACAGACAAAGAAGTAACCAATTTGGAAAATTGGATACTTCTTTGGTCATCCCACTGCAAAAAATTATCACATAGATGAATAGTAAGCATAAAACAGTAGATAAAATGATAAGGAGATTGGCACGCTTGGCACTGAAGGAAACCCAAAGGCCAGAATAATTTGATGTGATAGTATTTACAAACTAACACTGGATAAAAATGGACAGTTCAAAGATGGGATTTCTATTGTATACTAGAATCTGGGGCATCCCAATGTAATTTATAGCAGTAAATACAGGACAAACAAAAGGAAACATTTCCCTCACAAAATTGTGTTCACTATTATGTATAGCTGTTGACAGAAATATGCTTAATAGTTCTTTGATGTGAAATCTGAAAAATATATTATATATCCTTTTCATTCATCAATATATTAAATGAATCCGAGACAGGTTAAAAAAATTGTGGGATTTACTACGTTATTATGGTTTACAAAAATGAAACCGAAACAGAAGAAATATATTTGGCAGGAGTCAGCTTCAGCAACCATACTTTAGAGATATTGGCCTTAATATTTCATTCAAACTTTCCACAAGTGTAAAGTGTAACCAGATAATTATAGAACAGCACATCTGTAAATGTATGCATTTAATAAAGCACTTATTCACTACGTATTTCTAAATAGTTATGTATTTATAAGCTGCTTCAATCATGAATCATGAAGTAATTCTGGGCAGAAAGAAGGCAACAACACAACTAAGGTTAAGAAAACATAAAAGCAATACATACCGTGTTTCTCCAACAATACGGTCTCCCGCAATAGGAAGTCCAGCATGTTTTATAGGCATAAAATGAAATTAAACCCCTCCCCCCAAATTAAGGCCTATTTTAAAACATGCGAAATGGGGGGGAAGAGCAGGGGGGCTTGACGTTAGGAGCGCCCCGTGGGCAGCCATGCTCACCACCAACCTCCCTACTGTCGCCAAGTACTTTTGCTGCACATCTGGGTATGGATCATACCCTATTACTGCCTCGGGCAGCCTCTCCCGGTAGCTCCTTCGGGTTCGGGCTGGAGGGACTTGGGAAGCCAAGCTTGGGTCGGCCTGGCTCTTTCACTTGGCAGGCAGGCGCACACCCGCGGCTCACTTTCCCAACTCTGCCCAGCCCGCCCAGCTCCTGTTTCAGCCCTGGCAGGATGAGCGCAGGGCCCAGTGGGGAGGCACTCACTGCTTTGGCTAGAACTCCACCCCGGGTGCGAGGGCCCACCTGTCAGCTGTGCTGGGTGCCCCAGGCAAAGCTCTTCGCGCTCTGCCCGCGCCAGGCAGGGATGGTAGCTGGGTGCTTCTCCCAGAGTGGGCCAATCCTGCATTGCGGCTCCAGGAGATTTGCCTCCCCATGTGGGGTTGGACTGCCCTCTCGGACAGGGGAGGCTTTGTCGTAGTAGGGCGTCGTTTTTAAAAGAATGGGCTTTGCCTACGAATGATGCCCGGGAAGGCGGCGACAGGAGCGCCTGAAGCCAAATGTCTCTGCCTGGCTCCAGTTGCAGGGAGGAGCCCTGGCTGGACCCATGTGGCTCCACCAATTGCCATGGCAATGCTCCAAATGCCATGGCGGCACAGAGAGAGGGAAAGCAATGGTGGCGGAAGGTCTCCCGATACGAAGTCACTGAGGTCAACATCCAAGCCGTCGCCACCTGCCCACTCAAAGATGCAAGGGGGAGGATTAAGTCACCCCCCAAAAAATGGCCTAGCCATTTTTTCAGGACTCAAAAAAAAGACCTGGCCTTATTATATGAGAAACATGGTACTATATTCTATATAAATTAGAATAGAATATCAGGGAATAAATTACTATGCAGCACCCAATGGCCTGTTGCAAGTACTAAGTTTTTACAGTGATGCAATAGCCCAACAATGTCAGGGCCATTCAAGGGAGGAGGGGAGATGCTTCACAGGGTAAAGGAACCTTCAAAGAAAGTATGCCTCAAGGTGACAATATTTTAAAACCTGGGTCCTAAAGTTCTTTCTTCCAATGCCTAGACTAATTTCAAAAGCAAACCTTCCTGAATTTTTGTTGTCTATATCATTATCACCAAGGCAGAATCCTTTTTTTCCCTGTACCAAAGATAGTACATTATCATATATTTATGTCACTTCTTTCAATGTGTTGGGGAAATAGGAATAGTTGGATAGCATCTCCCTCAGATCACAGCAAATGAGGCAAGGAAGCAAACAATTTACTGGAACAGAACCAGCCCTCTTAAGCTAGTTCTTTGAAGGATTTTTTTTAAAAGAGTAATGTTAAATTAATTGGACCCCACAAAACATTCATCTCAGATCCTAATGACCTCTCCTGAATCCTTACGGTAAAAGGCCAATTGTGGAGATTCAAGGAAAACAACCAAATAAGGAATGTAGAAGACCTTTCCATTAAAAAACAAAAATTGCTTCTGCTTCTGAATTCCAAACAGAAGCACAGTAAAGTGTGTCAACCAGGTAGATGGCGGGGGGGGGGGGGGGGGNAGGGAAGAGGGGGAAAGCTAAAGAAGTTACAATCTCTGTATGATTTATACTTCAATTCAAATTTAATTATTTAATGACTATGCATGTCATCCAAGGAGACTCTTTTTAAATACTGATATGGAGTCCAGGCAGGAGAACTGCTTACTTCTTGCAAGGATATCAATAAATGTTTAAAGTACTGCCTTTCCCAAGAAAATCAAACAAGGACTTAGAGGATGAAATGGAACAGCTAATATATCAGTGACCACACACAGTATTTGCTGGTACAGGTTCTTTATAAATAACAGCATGATAGCAAGTACTCTTATGGACACAATACATAAAAATACACAAATGTTATGAGTGATACCTTCATTTCAATAGCAATGTTTTTTGCAAACAGAATGGGGAGTATATTATTTTGCATTTATTAAATGGTATAGGGAAATCTGCATAAACATCTTTGTGGGTTTTCTCTTCTATTTTTTTGATTTAGACAAGGAAGATGATAAGAATATGGCTATTAAAACATATCAGTCTCCTCCTCCTCCTCCTCCTTTCTTCTTTTCCAGCATAACTCTGGAAAGCCTTGAGCAATTTCAACCAAACTTGGTATACAGATGACTTACCCTCTGGAAACAAACACTGTGGGGGTAAGACACCCCTAACATCCCTCGGGGTGTGTCTGTGTGTGTGTGTGTATTCCAACATAACTCTGGAACGCCTGAGCTGTTGAAATGAAAAGGAATGGATTAAATCTATAGTGTCAAATTACAGTACTTTTGACACTGATAGTGTGCATTTTGGATTCAAGTACTGTTAAGATTCAGCCTGTTGTGCCTTAAAATGGCTTCTACTGAACCGCACAGTGCTGCTACCATGGTAACGGCCCTCACAGTACTCCACAAGGGGGCTCCCTCTGGTAAAGGGGTTGGTTCTTTTTTAAAAAAAAACAAACAAACCCTAGGCCTTCAGCTTCAAGCAAAGAGGGCAAGTTGTCGGGGGAGGTGCCTGCTAACCTCAAAGATCACCTCAAAGTCTTTTTCCAAGGCTGTTCTCCAGGGCAATTAGGTCTCTAATTCTCACTACAATGGTTGAGGTAACAGGGCCAGGCCCAAGTGTCTTTTTCTTATATTTACTTTAAAGTATTCCATAATAATATATTTCATTGCTGTAACAGTGCCTCCAAAGAAATGTCAGGCAATTGGCAAGTGCAATCAAAGGCAACAAAAATGAAACACCAGCCTAGACAAGAAACTCCCGAGAGGAATAGATTTGTGACGCTGTGAGAGAGCTACTACATCTAGAACTTCAGAGATACTACAACAGCAAGAGGCCCGACTAAAGGATAAGAGGATAAGCTACTAACATTTAGAGCTTCAGAGACAGTACAACAGCATGAGGTCTGACTACTATAGATATAACTGATTCCTTTTCCTGTCTAATACAGGATTGGGATAAATAAATATCCGGGCAACGCCAAGTTATTAGCTAGTAAAGAAATAAATGATTACTGTATCAAATGGCATGAAATCATATACCCATAGTTTCTGGGTAGCACACAACGAAACAAGTAACTAGAAGGCGTCTTATGACTTGCCAACCAATTAAGTCTATCAACTAAATCTCTTTGATCAAAGAATATTTCAAATACTGGTAGTCCTTGACTTATGACTACA
This sequence comes from Laticauda laticaudata, assembly GCA_004320025.1. Classification (NCBI taxonomy): domain Eukaryota; kingdom Metazoa; phylum Chordata; class Lepidosauria; order Squamata; family Elapidae; genus Laticauda; species Laticauda laticaudata. The sequence continues at coordinate 32,742 of BHFT01009068.1, forward strand.
ATGGAGTCCAAATTGTTGTTAAGTGAGAAGTTTAAATGAGTTTTACCCCTTTTACAATCTTTCTTGGTACAGTTAAGTGAATAAAAGCAGTTGATATTGTAGTGATCCAGTTATTATGTGAATTTTACTTCCCCATTGACTTTGATGTGACATAAATATGAACCAGTTGCCAAGCATCTGAACTTTTGATCACATGATCTTGGGGATGCTGCAAAGGTCATAACTGAAAAACAGTCATGTCACATTTTTCAGTGCTGTTGTAACTTTGAACGGTCATTAAATGAACCGTTGTAAATAGAGGACTATCTACCTTCTTTTCTGCAAAGCACATGAAAGCAAACCAGCACTCATAACAATATGATCTACTGCCCCATTCACAAGTTCAGTGCAATTCATCTTTCAAAGTCACAAATATTGCCGGAATGTAGCAGCCCAAGTGGAAGCAGAAATGATATTCCATTCCAAGAACTAAAATTCTCCATCATTAAAACATATTGCAGATATGTTTTGTTGGAAACATTGTAGGAAATGGGCCCCTGAGTTTTTATCAAATTACAACAATAATAACTCTACCGGATAAATTGTTCTTGATGCAAAACAGTTATGAGTAAAATATCATAATGCTTATGTAAAGGAAACCTTTTTTCACAAGATTGTCTATATACATAAAACCGCTAAACTGAAGGAATGTTAAATTATAGATTTTATAATGTATGAGAAGTTAATTGTAATTATGCTTAGTTAAAAGAACAAATCTGAAAGGAAAAAAAATCATGTTTTATGTAATTGCTGTTCATTTACCTTTGGGATCCTCTAATTTTTCATTCACTCTTTCTTTGCATGAGAGTTTTTCAATTGGTTTAATTAAATTTTCTTCTTCAGAGAAGGCAGTAAAACAGATGAAAGGAAAGGATGAAAATAAATGCTTTAGAAAAATAGAAAAACTGGATGAAATGAATGGAAGAAATAATAAGAATAAAAATAATAAAAAGAAACAAATCTGAAAATAAAGTTTAAACAAGCTTTGCCAATTAGTTTCCTACCTACAGACAAGATCAATTTTAAGAACAGCAACCCTAGATCCATGTTTATTGTAATTCCAAATAAGATACATGCATTTTAGATGAGTAGAAATGAAAATACCTATTGTGAGAAGGTATTTCTTTTAATAATCCATAAAAAGACAATTATAGAATCTTGAAATAGGTTTATGATTCAAAAAGAGTGCTTCAAGATTTTGGAGGAATGTGAACACAGAACCCATCCATGTCTCATTAAAGAAGCATTATCAAAGTCTAGGATCATGCAATGGCTGCAGAGAAGCTTCTGATGCAGTTGTTTCATCCTAGAAATGACTTGCTTAAATGATTAAGAGGGAGGTGCTCTGTTCACATTAATTGCTGCCCTGAAGAACCTTCCCTAAGTCAGATCATGAACTGAGGTTGGCAACTGTATAAATAAACAGTCCTAACTGAATATATAATTCACCTTAAGCGTGATGAATTCTGTCTGACTCCCAAATTATTGATAAAACAATTTTTTAATGTTATCAAAGTTTATAAATTCCATTTTTGTACTGTACAATTTTTGAATGCAGAATTGTTCCAGCCTCAGCCTTTCATTTTAAGTCATCCAGAAATGGATAGCCTCACCTTAGTTCCCATGCACCTTCATAAAAAAGGAAAAATATTAGGTGGTACTATCCAATACTTCATTTTGAAGCATTCCCGGTCTTTGGGGAATGAAGGGAAAGAAAGAAAGGACAGGTAAATTGAGGAATTGAGTTGGCATATCGAGAAGACAGAAAAGAATGGAAGGAAACCTAGATGGGAATATTGTTTGAGTTCTTTACACCTGTTGATCTGTGGGAGTGATGATATGTAGGAGATTTGTTTTAATGAGATATTGATAGTCCCTGGTCAATTTTAGGCAATGGCTAGAGGGGTCTAATAAACTAATTAAGGTCACCAAGCTGAGCTTCTTAACTTTCCTTTAGCACCTTCTAGGTAAGTACGATGCTGGGGAGAAGAGGTGGTCTGTTTAAGCAATCTCTCTATCTTGCCGGGGGACAAACATGGGCCAGGAGCAAGAAATGATACCACATTAATTGCTGAATGCAATAGCAGCAGCCAGTGAACTTCACAGCATCTCTGTCTTTCTGTCACATGGCTTGCTTAAAGACTGTCACTTAGTGAGCATGTCACCCAAACCAATTGCAATCAGTCACTAAACAAGGACTACCGGCATGTATGTAGTGTGTTTTAATTTGGAAATTTCTACTTTCTTCTCTGACCTGGTTTCAAACTAATGAAAGAATGATGGAAGTGAATTTGTTACATGAACATGGTGTATCAGCAATTTTCATTGGCTACAAAAGAAAAGCCCTTCCAGGCTATGTTCAACACTACACGTAATGTTGGGGGGACATTACGGCTTAAATCCAGTTAACCTATTTATGCCATCTAGCAAGAAAGTTACACATCCTGATTATCTAAACACATGAGCACATACACACTCTTATTTTTATACACCATCAAGTGAGAGAAATAATCTCTTGTGAACTTCAATATCTATTTTTTACTACTGAATAGCTGAAATGTCATCAAACATAGAAACAACCTCTGGTTGCATATATGCTGTGATCATCAATCCAAACCGCTATTCAAAACTATGCATATTAAACTGGGAAACAGCATTATGCTTGAAAATAATTGTGGAAATAATAAATTTTATAAAATACATTAAATACATTAAAAACTATATAGGATGTAATACTGTATTACATTGATTACCTGCATTGACTTGATTGAAAGACAGACCTCCAATTGGCGCTATTGATTTTGAAAACAAAGGATTGTTGCAAGTACCATGGATTCTTTCTTTAGTGACTGCTCCTGAGGAAACATTCTTAGGGTTTACACCTTTAAGAAATTATCATGTTAAAGGTTAATATCTATTAATCGTTCAGGAAGTCACAGTATATTCTTTGCTAGATGGCCATGTCATGAATACAGGGAGTATAAAAAAATACTTCCGATTGAAACTAATTTTAGAGTCAGATTTGAAAAAACGTAATCCTTAAAGAAAGCCATAATTTAAGTTACACTTGCTTAATGACTCTAATTGAGGGTAGAATTTCTGTCACTAAGTGAAGCGGTCATTATGCAAAACATATGATCACACTGTTTAGCAACAGCAATTCTGGTAGTTTCAGTTGTGGTCATTAGGCAAAGATTATATCATTGTTAGATGAGGTCCATTATTCTCTTATACTGTGTGAATTGGCAGCTTCATCTCACTACCTTCTTCCCAGCTAGGCGTGGTGAGTTCCCTTCAGCAGATGAGGTTCCACCACCATGCCATGCTCACCTCCACTTCAAATCTCCACACCCAGATATCTGCACCCTTTTGTCCACCCCATATTCCACCAAGGTCACTTTTCCCTTCTACCCCTCTGCTATTTTCTTCTTCCCAGTATTCACAAAGCATACTCAGCCAAGATCAGGCCACAGTTTGTGTACTGCCTGCAGGTCGCAGATGAAACTTCACTTGTTTACATGGCCCAGTTTCTAGCATGCCACGGACCGGGGGTTAAGGATCTTTGATCTATAATATACACTTTAATGACTGTAACAGCCACTATGCAAGACAGGCAGGCAGAAGACTAGTAGTGTGCATCCATGAACTCCAATTAGCAGTCAGAAAACACAATGAAGACTCCTTAATATCACAACACATTGACAGACTCAATCAGAGTTTCAACTGGGAAACTGTGACCATCTTAGATCAAGCTAAATTCAAACTAGGGAAACCTGGCAGTCAGACACATGGGCCACCAATAGACACATAGAGATAAACCATATTTAAAAGAGACAATAAAAAAAGCTGAAAAGGAAACAAAAAGATCAAAATATATCCTCTCCAGCAGCCTATACCCACATAAGCAAGGATTAACATCAGACAAACAACCAAGCAGAAAACAATTCCCTAATCAAGGAACTCCCAAGAAGAAAACCACATCCCACCAACACTGGCAAGACAAGCTACTGTATATAAAAAGGGAGAAAACCCCACCAACAAACATCTGCAAGCAAACCACAAAGATCAGAGAGCACCCAGCGCTCCACTTCTAACTGGAATGCAATGCATATGCATGGTGTGTGGAGGCTTGGACCTCTGCTGATTCTTATGAAAAGTCTTCAAACTTTTCAATGAAAGTTAAAAAGAAAATGGAGAACAAACCACCTCCCAAGATCTCAATTACTATCAGTTCAGGGATTGATAGCATCTACTATCAGTTCAGGGACTGATAGCACCTACTATCAGTTCAGGGACTAGTTGCTTCCTCAGCCCCCAGATCTCCCATAAACAGAAACATACCAGAACATGTCACACTGCTCAGATTTTAATCTGAAAAATACAGGAGAAGATAGCATCACAGACCCTAGATTGCAGATGAAATTACGAAAATCTAGGCCAGCTACTACTGGCTTAGGTCTTGTCCTTAACCTGCTTCACCCTATCTTAGAGGAAAACTACTCTCCTGATGGGCTCCAAGACACCTATTTTTCTTGGGCTTTGTTATTTTTAACCATTAATCATCTGGTCAGATTATTATTATTTCAGTGTCCAGACATTTTAAAGTGGATTTTTTTTTTCATATTTGCTATAGCAGAATATTGCATGGAATGAGATTACTGAATGAAAAACACTTAAGTTGAAAAAGGCAGCAAAAATAAAATAAATGAACACATGTGCACATCCACACACACACATTTTGTTAACTGAGTCTGATAATGCATTAAATAATTGCCTCTTACCAGGAATGTATCTTGATTGTTTCAAATAGTACTGTTTTGCTGAAGTAGTTGATATTCCAGAGTCATTTCTCTTCAGAACTTTGTTTTCTCCTGATCTGCCAGAGGTAGGAGACTTAGACTCAGGAACGCTGAAAATAAACATCACCAATGAATTCTTAGTCTAGAAAAACAAAGTTTCCTTAGGAGCTTGTATTTTAATTCAGTGAAGAGTTGAATAGCAAGAAATGACACGGGATAGGAAAATATATGAAAGGAAACCTTTTTCTAAATAAACTCATCACGATTTAAAAACACAGTATTTTTACTGTGCCATACAGTACTAATGTAGATCCTTTCTAATCCTGTGGAGAATTACTGTGATGTATATAAATATCACTATAGGTAGTCTTCCACTTATATCCACAATTGGGCCTGGAATCTCAGTCGCTGAACAAAGCGATTAGTAAGCAAGATGCCACATGACTGCTTCATTCAACAACTATAATCCAGGCTTTCACTGTTGCAGTCATTAAACAGATTGCTGGGGAGAAAGCTTGGGCCCCTCAGTCCTAGTGGAAGAAGAGGATATGGGCTTCCCTATATACCTGGGAGTCTAGGCCCTTTCTCCATCCCACCAGGGAGAATGATAATGTGAACAAGGGTATTTGCTAGTGTTTTTGCCAGATTTGAGGTCTGTTCCTCCAGCGCATTTCCTCGTTTTAAGTCTGTCACAACTTTAAACAGTTGTCAAACAACTGGTTATAAGTTGAGGACTATCTATATTTATATGTCCTTGGATTTTCCTGCTTTTGTTTAAGGTGCAGTCTTAATAAAAAGGGTAATCATGTCGCTGATCCAGTGCCAATTCCCTATTCCAGGGCTGAGCAGGGATTGCCAGTTACAACCATGCAGTTTTGCCTTTTACAATGTTTATTTGTACTAAAAATTACAGGTCATTACACTGGTTCACACAATGTGGTTACTTGAAAATATATTATGCATGAATTGGTTCACAGTTGCCCTGCCCTGGGGAAAAAGCTGTTGGATTTGCTTATTAATAAACTACAATTGACAATATTTTTCTGAAAGCCACCATTATAAAATTTAGTCTTCAAGATGTTATATATTTACTGTAAAAATATGGAAACTCAAAGCATTAATTGCTGAAGAACTACTCACAAATCTTTCCAGTTATCTTTGGATATGGCTAAACAAAACCATCACTTCAGTGTAATGTACTTTTCCAGATACAGTTATAGATAATTTAAGCATTAAGCATAATAATAAATAATGTAAAACTTCTCCAAATACAAGTATAAAGAATTTTACTTTATTTGTACCTAAAGTAGTCACAATAAATGCCTTTTCTATTTTTGTTTGCTTTGTATGAAACAAGGCAAAGATGTTTGGTTTTCCTCTCAGAAAATCTATGCCATGCCTAGATATATCTCTCTTAATATAAAATACTGCAATATTTAAATCAACCATTGACATTACAATTGATACAGAATTCATTTTTTATTGTGTTTCTAGACTGTTCAATATTTACAGTCCTCTCAGTAATGTACAGATAAATTAAAACACTATTTTAAAGCTGTAAAACAATATAGAAAGCAATGTAGAATCAGGACTACAATCAAGAAGCATTAACAATAATAAATACCTCATAAAACAATCATAATAAAAGTGCTAAAATACTGAAGTTCTTAAAGCATTTACCAGAAATATTGTCCAGTGATAAAACAAAAGATCTTCACCTGGAAATGACCATAGTGTAGGTCCTGGATAAGCTTCTCTAGGGAGAAAATCCACAAAGTGCTACTACAAAAAAGGCCATTTCTCATGAAACCACCCACCTTGCCTTAAGTCTTAGCATGGAGGAGGTAAATAAAGAAGGAGATGCCCTTTCAAGTACCCTGGCCCAAGTTATTTAGAAATCAATCCTAGGAACTAACGAGCACATTTTTGCTTAAAGAGATTGGATTAGCCGCTTGTACTTAGCCTGACAGCTATCCTGTTTTGAATGAAATGAAAATTCCATACTCTCTGGAAAAAATAAATTCATATATAAAACACTGATGAAACAAACACAATGTTAAAAATGTATGATATTTATGTAGTTACTTACCAAGCACATTTAAATAATAGTAAAGTAACCAAAATATCCTTATAATCCCCAAGGTATGTCACCACTTTTGAGCACCCCTAATCATTGGAAATTGAAAGCTGAAAATTTTGACACGACCTACATTTTGTTAGTCCCCCCCCAAAAAAAGCAAGTTAGGTAAAGTTGCAAACCAGAGCATCAATTCAATTACAGTTACCTTTGAGCTGATAATTATTTGCCCAGGTACCTTTGTCAAAAAAAGAAGATGCTAGCAAGTGTCTGTAACTATTTTCATATTCTGGATTAAGCCTGTTTCTTAGCCTAACCACACCCTCTTTAAAAGGCTGGCATCATGTTCACATTTCAGAAGGAGTCACAATCAACCCTACATGTTGGGAAAATATAAGCTACATATAAAACAGCAGAAGAAGCATATATTTAACATTTATCAGGGCCAGGAGAGACTATATATTAATCACAAGTAACAAAAAAATATGTAATACCATACCTAAAAAGCGATTCTTTTGTTTTCTTGTCATTTAACACCACAATGCTAGGCTTCTTAAAGTAAGAAATTCCAAATTCTGTATCATCAAAATCATCCCAACTATCCATTGTCTTTAACACAGTTTGACCCCAACGGCGTCGATTGTTTTTCATACCCATTGTACCATTTGAGGGTCCTATGGCTATGTGTTTCTGTTTTGATGACAAAAAAAAATAGAAATTATTTTTGATATATTTCAGAAGTTTACATTACTATGTTGAACTGGAAAAACTGCAATATGTGTTTGGGGGAGAGGTGTCTGAAAGAGCTCTGAATACAGAGCCTTTCTTCTCACAGTAAATAAATAAATAAATACAATACTTTTCAAATACTATAAGAGAATTATAATAAATGACCTGCTATAATCATACATTCTTGTGAAAGGAAACAAATGCCAGGAGCATTGCTGCTGCCAAATTAACCTAGAATTAATTAAAATTAATCCATTGCATTTGGAAATACAATGTATAGAAAAAAAAGAGCAGAGCTACAAAGAGGATTAACAATAGAAAAGGAAGTATGTGACAGAGATAAAGAGATGCAGTTAGAGGAAAAAAGAACAAGGGAAAAACATGTGGCATGCAGAAACTAGACAGAGAAGATTTTTTAAAAAATGAGAAAAACTAAGGACAAATTTGTAATAGTTCATGGAGGGGAATGGATGGAGAATGCAGAAAAACTGATTTATGAAGACAGGGATAAAGAAATAATAAGAAATAGCAACCCAAAATGTACTTCAACATTAACACGTGATGAAATACTTTTGAATTCACAAGAATATATTGTAAAACTATCTCTCAAAGTGGTTTGAACCGAGCACCTCTGGAGCAATTATAGACTTGTTCACAAATCCTTTCTGAGTGCAACTTACTGATATTGAGTTTTTACTGATGGCTGGAAGGAATGACTGAGGCTGTTGCTGTACTGATGGTTGCTGACTCACTGCATTTTGAGGCAGTTGGATTGACTGGAGGGGATGTTGGTTATTCTTGGATAGACACTGTAGCTTATCAGTTACATCTAGCAAAGACTGAGATTCTGGCACAGATACAGCTTCTAATTTTGATATATGTTCAAGTTTGGACAGAGATGGTTTTCGTTCTGTTAAATTGGAATATGGCGGTTTCTGATTCATGCATTGTGCAGGTGGTCCTAAAATCTGGCCCACCTGAAAGTAAGGAAACTTCAATGCCTATGGAAAAAGACAACACTAGTAAGTATAAGGCAGCTGAAGGCATGCAACTAAAGGTCTTGCCAAATAGAGGGTAGAAAAAATATATGGAAGATCATATAAAATGAAACCAAGTAGAGTTACTGGAACCCAACAGACTTTTAATTTCATGGAAAACAAGACTATTGTAGTTTAGTGACTGAGAACATAAGCTTGGATGTTCAAATCTCCCATTAACCATAAACCACTTAAGTCATGCCTAAACCACTAGTAATTTCCCAAAAACATTCTTATAATTTTTGTGAACCAACACTTTACCTATGGTCTTCCCTCTCTACTTCCATATACCTTGTTAAATATAATTCTTTTCTAGTTCATCATTCCTGCTTCCTGAAGTTGTTGAAAATCAACAGGGAAAGACATCAACGTAACTTTTAAGAAGTGTCAATTCATAGTCATTTCAAGCACCAGGAATGAGATTCCTTGTTAATAACTTCCTGATTTCTCTAAAGCAGGGTAGAAAACATATAACCTTCCAGACTTTATTGAACTCCAACCACAATCATCAAGAAACTCTTGTTTCTCAACAGAGTACATCTTCCATGTTATATTTAATAAAACTTCAAATACACTGCAATACATTTTATAGTTAATTTTATGAAATTATAGGTTTTCCTTCCTTTAAAGATACTTGGTTAAAGAAAATTGCAAAAGTATTCTATACATTGTGCAAGTGTTAAAACCATTTCTGATTTGGATGAAGTGCTGGTAAATGACTCATGAGTTTTTGAGGTGGTGGTTTTTTTTTGTTTGCAACAGTTTGTACTCATTGTATAAGCAAAATTGCCATACTGTTAATACCACAGGTCTGCATACCTGACTTGCTGTTGGTCGTTTTTTTGGATCCCAATTCAACATTTCATTCATGAGAAACAATGCCTCACTGCTGGCATTTGGAATGAGAGTCTTTAGATTTATTGAAACACACTGAGGGAATCGAAAATTCATTGCAGCAGAAAGCTGGTAGCCTTCTGGCCAATCACTCTGTAAAGCAGAATAACAAAAGTAGTCTTTAAAACTAAAATAAATAATTTTTATTATTTATTGTTGAATGCCTGCAACTATTATTTTTGGTTAATTTGTTTAACTAAAACCCAAACTTGTTCACAGATAATCTTCAAGTACCGATTGCAATTGTGACTGGCAACTCCATAACTTAAGTAACATGATCACAAAATGTAATGATATATAAGAATGACCTTGAAGGACAAGTAGGAAGATATGTTGTCTAGAAACTACCAGACAAAACATGGGGAAGCCCTCAGTGACTTAACAGTTAGAGGAAGTAGCTTAGGAAGGATCCACCCTAATTGATCTGCTGGTTAAAAAGGATGGCAGAAGATCTGTACCTTCAGACTGAAAAAAATCTGTTAATGTAGCTTAACAATAAAGTAGAATTAATTCATCTAGTTGTGTTTCCTCTCTTGTTTACTTGAAAGAGCTGACATCAGTCTTGCAAGTCTCAAGGTACACATGTTAATGACTTGTGTCATTAACACTGATCAGTCTCTGAACACACAATCAGTGAGGATTACCTATGTTATATACTGGAAAGTTAATCCCCACAATGGAAGAATGGGTGGACAAGTAACAGAGCTACCAGAGATGACAAAATTGATTGTTTTTAATTAGAGAAAAGAATCCAACTTTGTTTCTCCCTGGAAATTGCTTCTGAACCTGACTTGGAGTGGCTGCTCAAAGGTGTGCTCTCAGGGAATTGGGGTGGTTGCTGTAAGGGTATGCAAGTGGCGGGGGAGCATGAGCAAAATGGGGCTTGGAATGGGTATGCATGGAGGTGGAAGACTTAAACTGAGCAACTTAAACAACTTTCCCTGCTGGTTTCCCCACTGATTTTACTTGTGTGAAGCCAGAAGAGAACACTGCAATTTGCAAACCCAAGACAATGGAGTACTGTAACTATTGGAAGTAAAAGCCTGGCCACCAAGTGCTCAGATCAAGATCACATGACCAGGGCCGCTGGGATAGTCAGAAGTTTGATAATCAATCTTAGCCACCGCTCATTAAGCACCATCATTATTTCAGGCAGCTGGTGAATAAATGGTAGAGCTACCTATTATTTTAATTTTATTTCCACCAATTGTAATAATACACATTTTCAAAATGCTTTACCTTCTTTGGTGTTCCTAACACCTGACAAATTTTGAAAATTTCATCAACTTCACTTGTTCCTGGAAAAAGTGGTCTGAGTGTATATAGTTCAGCCATTATGCTACCAACAGCCCAAATGTCAATAGGGGAACTATAAATAGAAGATCTCAGTAAAACTTCGGGTGCGCGATACCTGAAAAGGGTGAAGAGAAATAATTGATAACTGATCAAGAGGCTTATAATGTAAGTGAAATCCTCACTAAAACTCACACTTACCATCTGGTAGAAACATAATCCGTGTATGGAGGCTGAGATCTTAGTTCTCTAGCCAATCCAAAATCAGCAATTTTAACAAGTTCTGGACCCATACAAAGAAGGTTTTCAGGTTTCATATCTCGATGAAAAAATCCTGTAAACATGAATGTAGAATCAATAGAAATCGATGGAGTGGATTTCAAATTCTACTAATAATAGGAATTTTTATTTTGTACTACATGGATTCCATAAAAATCTGCTTTTAAATTTTGTTTTCAAACTGCACTAAATACAAACTTCAAAAATTTATCAATCAGCTTCCAATATAACTGGGAGCTAAGCTATTTCAGAGATCTGTTACTAACTGGGTCAAACTACATTTGATCTGGTTATCAAAACTTTAAAAGAAATGTTTTTGAGATATAGAATGAAATTAAGAATAGTATATGTTGAGTGAACAAAACAAATAACTAGATCAGATTTTTTCATGATTAAAATAAATTTAGCCTAAGCATCATTCAGCCTACATTTAATGTAAACTTCTTCATACACCTTTAAATACATCCAAAATTGTTTCTTTTAAAGCATAATATTCACAGCAACAATAATCTTTGAAATTTGTTCTCCCCTTTACAGAGTCAATTAAAGTCTTGCAATAATATCATAACTGGTATTAGAAATCAGGAATCTGACTCTCTGAAATAGAGTACAGCAAGACCAATGTAGAAGTAGGCATAGATCTGATGACAAAAGGATTGTAAAGTATTACAATAAAAAGAATAAAAGTGAGAGGAAAAAATGTCAGGAAGCTAACATTTTAGGATGTAACAAATCAAAAGTTTGTGTTTCTCATAATAAATTTATACTATTCCAAATCCATACGCTCTGCCACTAAAGGAGTGTCTTCTATAGATTTCTACAATACTGCACCTAGCTCTACAATTTCTGCTGGTGCAGAACACTGTAAAATGTACTGTCCACATTCTAACAACAACAAATGGATAGGGAAATTTGTATCCTCTAATAAAAATTAGGCAGCCAAACATTATGATATATACAAAGGCACAGAGTGACTTTATTCAACTTAATGGTATCTCTTGGATACTACACAGTACACACTATGAAATATGACAGCCCATTAAATGTCAATAATCAGAAATGTGAACAAAATGAATTAGGATTAGTGTGGTTTTGGAATAAGTGCTGGTCATCAAAAACCTGATTTAACACTTATTTAAAAAAGTGTCCCCTACAAGAAATCAAACAATTAAACCTAGCCCATACTTCCAACTTCCACTTGAAGTGACTTTTTGTGCCCAAATAAAGCACTGTTCTGGATGGAATCCTATGCCATGAAATTGTAACATCGACAACCATTAATCAATTAATATAGTTACTGGGATTCAGTTTCCAGAACATTTGATTATCAAAATTATCTGATTTTTTCTCTGAAGTAATTTATTTAGCAATTACTTTAAACTTTTTATCACTGGAATATTAGTACCATATATCTATCATGTCTATTATGTCTCCTGTTTGATAAAGTGTACATTAGCCTATTCACTCTAATACTACACAGTAGCAGCAATATACTATACTCACCATGTTTATGGATAAAAGCTAACCCTTGTAATATTTGATACATAATGTTCCTGATGACAGACTCCGGAAACAGTTTATTTCTGTAATGCAACAAATGAACAAGATGAAGAAAAACATGATTTTTTCAGATACAAATAAATATGCTTTACTATTCCATTTATTCAATTATCCAATGCCTTAACCACTTTTTTAAAATAAAAAATCATTGTAACAGGTAAGTGACCTGAAAGCATATTTTAAATTAAAAAAAGAACAGGTCTCCTTCCATTAATAAAAAATGCTAGGAATCAGGAAAAGTTGGAAAAAGGCGAGAAGTGCATTATTTCCTCTTTCAAAATCCTTCATCATACTTCAGCACACTGGCAAAATGTTTCCATGTTTGGATCATATTGTTCTTATTGCTTATGATAAAGTAGCAATCGAGTGTGTGGCTTATTTGGGGAGAAATATTAAAGAGGCTTAAGGGTAAAAAACTGACCTTTTTTAAAGAAAAAAATACCATTCAAAATGCAATATTTTGCTATCAGATACCAATAATATAATCTGAGAATAGCACTGGTTCAGGGGGGGAGGTTTCCCACTTTTCCCACTCCTCCCCCAAACCAATGCTATTCTCAGATTATATTATTGGTATTTGATATATATAATATGAATTAATTATGGTTTAGCAACTATTATATCTAACATAGTCAGTATGATGTAGTAGTTAAGGTGCTGGTCTAGAAACCAGGTAAGTAGTTTGCCTTAAGAATGAAATGCAGGTCAGATAACTTTGAGCCAACCACTATTTCTCAGGACAACTCACTCATAGGACTGTTATTGTGAGGCAAATAGGAAAGGAAGGAATATTATTTATGTTTGTTACTTTATTAATAAAAAATCCAAGTGTGATTTTAAAAAAAAATAAACATCAAAAATTATACTTTATTAAACTATCATGTGTTTTGTGATGCACAGAGAATTATTAAACAATGTGAAAATAGCAAATTGGTTCTAAACATACCTGTCTCTCATCAGCTGATACAGATTTTCCTTCATATATTCAAACACAAAATATAGATGGTCATTTTCTCGAATGACTTCTTTCAGCTTTATTACATTGGCATGATTAAGTTTTTTCAGAGACTATAATACAAGACAACAAATAGTTTTCAAACTTGAATAGAAGTATTTACTAATTATAAAAGGCATACAGATTTTATTTTCATTTTGAGTTAGGATGCAAACTAAAACTAATGTTTAAAATTTACGAAGCATATTGCCATAAAAACTATGTTAGTTAAATTTCTCTGAGTACCTTCTTTTCCTTGTTTATCTAATCTATACAATCCAAATGAAAACACTGCTCACAAAAACTTACACTAGAGAAGGCTGAAAAGGGGAGAGGAACTTCCATTTTAGCATAGAAAAATCCAATTTTATAAACTCTTCTCCATTTGTATGAAGGAAACCAAACAGAACAAACCCACAAATTATTAGCCTTTATTCAGCAAATAACTTTCTTCAAGGGTACTTTTAAGAAGTCGTCAACCTATAAATGACTTTTATCAATGACAATTAGCCAAGATTCTAACAATTTGTTTTTTCTTTTAGATATTAGAAAAGAATAGTCGTTAGAATAGCAAAACTGGAGTATTTGCAGTGAACATAATTTATTAGGTCTAAATATATTATTAAAATTATCATACTACCCTAATTACCTTAACTTCCCTCAGATTCATACATTCATCCCAAGAATAGAATTTCCTTTTCATTCTGAAATAAAAAATAAAATAAAATTTTAAAATAAGAGAGTAATACCCCCCAAAATTTTGTGAAACTTGTTAAAATAAACTTGAGTTTTAAAACATTATGGTGTTACACAGACTCTTCCTTTAAGGGAAATCCAGCAGGAGAAACACCCTACTGTTTTTGAGAGGTTACTCTGTGTGGCCCATTTTTGGCTGGGAGAATGCTGCTGGAGGCCAAAAACAGGCTGCACAGGGGCCTTGTGGGGACTCCATGCTCCCCATTTTTGGNTTTGGCTGGGAGAATGCTGCTGGAGGCCAAAAACAGGCTGCACAGGGGCCTTGTGGGGACTCCATGCTCCCCATTTTTGGCCGCTGGAGTGCTGAAGGCCATCCAGGCTGAAAACGGGGTGTGGGGGACCGCACACGGCCCCCAGCATCCCTTTTTAGCCAGCAGGGTGCTACAGGATGCATCCGTCCCATCTCCCCCCCCCACCTCCTGCTGGCCCGCAGAGAACTAAAATGCTGATCCATCCCACAAAAAAATCCAGTATGACACCCCTGCTTTAAGATAAAAGGTTGATGGTAAAGTGTCCTTCGAATTAAGTTCACCTCTTGCTGACTTTATGAAGAAAGGCTGCCATAAAGTAACAAGACTAGTCCACCTAAATAGCATATGTAAGAAAGTATAATACAGCAAAGAAAGTCAAAGCCAGCAGAGTGGGAATAAGATAAAATAGCACAACCCTATAATTTGATCTCATGGAGATTTCAGAAGCTGATATGTATAGGACAGTGCCTTTAGGTATTAAATGAATATGAGGATATCATGACACAAACCTTTTAATGGCCACCAGCTCCCCTGATTCATTGCTCTTCCCCATCAGAACACTGCCATAGGTTCCGTCCCCAAGTTGCTTCAGAGTTGTGTAACGATTCATTTTGTAAAAAGTAAGGTAGCCAAATGCTCAAAAATCTCGAGTGTTTCTTTTTCAGAATGGTGCTGTTATATGTGTAAGTAACCTGTCATAGTAGTCATCATAAGTCATCAGTCTTCTTTCAGTATTATAACCACTCTATCCAGAAATAATATAGTAGCAAGTGGAGAAAAGTTGCCATCCTTACATGGATCCTTGATAACAAAACATATTATATAGGAAACGTTAGGGATTGCACTGGTATAATATAAAATACTAAATTAACATTCTTAATATAAAATTATGCATTCAATGAAGATTGGACCTAAAACAAATGTGAAGACAGGTAGTCCTCAACTTATAACAATTCACTTAGTGATCGTTCAAAGTTACAACAGCCTCACAGTGTTATTGTTTTGGGGAAAATAAAAGGAGGAAAGTATAAGCCTACTGCTTTGAGTTATTTGTAATAATAATAAAGATGGGATATAAATATTTAAGTAAATAAATAAAAAAGCAAGCAAGCAGACTATACTTTGTGTATGGAATATACCCAACATAATTATTATAGAAATTAGAATTATATATCTATATGTGACGGGGAGAAGAGGCAAGGCAACATATGCTTTTAATCTTTATTTGATTTGTTTTAAAGAGGAAGAAATGTAATAAAGAGGTTTAGTCATGTTTCTTTGATGTATTTTATTCATAATCATATTTTTATGTAAAGCCTTGTTTAGCACATCACACCTTGTGTGTATTATTATCTTGCAAATTCAGATTTCTAGGCCAGTTGTATTTAATAATATGGGAACTAAGGCTTCTATCCATCAATGGGCTGAATTATGAAAATGCGCATTTCTGGAATATTACATGTTTTATATATTATAATTATTATAATAAAATAAAATGAAATACTGACATTGCCATTAATTTACACTTGAAATCCACACAGGAAACTCATCTGTAGTAAGAATTAACTGGGGATATACGGTGCGAAAAAAAGTGAAACAAATATTGAATATATACAGGTTTTTTTTTAAGGTTAGAACTAGAAATTTAATTTAAATTTCTGCTTTAAAAAAAATTAATGCATTTCACTGCACGTAATGCTATTGTACTGTGTTTGCCCAAAAATACTACATGACATACCCTGAAAATAAGTCCTAGCCTGATTTTTTGGGGGTGGGCCTAGTAAGCCCTATTGCAAAAATAAGCCCTAGTGAAGGGGTTAGGCGTGGCCAGCACAGGAGGCAGCTCAACTGCGTGGCCCCTCACAAACATGGGCAGTGATCCCAGAGGATGGTGGCTCCTTCCCTTTTCCAGTCACTTCACAGAGGCTTGGCCCCTTAATCGAGACCCCCACAAATCAGCTGAGCCAGAAAAGGCTGGGAGCTCCCTCTCATTCTGTCTCTCCAGGTGCCTAGAGGTATTTCAGCACACTCTGGCGAACCCTGGGCCTGCCCAGGCAACCTTGCAGCCCTTCTCTTCTGCAGCTCACCTTGTGGCTCTGGAGCAGCTCAGGTCTTGCGCAGGCTGCTGCTCCGAGGCAGAAAGCTGTGTGGCGCCTTGGGATTGCCTGATCCCCCCCACCTTTGCCCGGCTGCACCTGTGCTGCTGGCCTTGNGAAAGCTGTGTGGCGCCTTGGGATTGCCTGCTCCCCCCCACCTTTGCCCGGCTGCACCTGTGCTGCTGGCCTTGTGAAGGCTCTTCACCCTCCTGGCCATGCTCTCGGCCGCCCTGCAGCTTCAGCAGGCAAGAGCTCCATGGCTGCTCTACATCCGTCTCTTCCTGCCTGGCACAGGCGCAATTTTTGGGGTGCAAAGGAGGAAAGGTCAATCTCCCCTCCCTCCTTCATTGCCTGTCCTGCTGCAGGGCTGCCACAGAGCTTCTACCCGCTGAAGCAGTAGCTCACCCAACCCACTTTCCGCCAGCATGGAGATATGTAGTTGGATCAAACAGGTTTGCAAATACCTTTCTGAAAGAGTTTTCCTCTCCTGAACGAGGTGACCAACAAGATCCAATGAACGCTCACAATTCTGCCTCCCTGCTCTACCCTACTCACATAAACCAGATTTCCCCTCCCACTCTGCTCATCAGCTACACCAGCCCTGAATACATGCATATGCTTCGGCATAAATCATCCCCAAGGAAAGGAGGACTGGCAAGAAATTCCCCCCTTCCCCCATTTTCCTGCTGCAGCTAGGAGGGGAAGAGCCCTGCGAGGTCAGCAGCAGCAGGTACAACAGACCCAGCAGGCGAGCAGAGATGTGGAGGGGGGGGGAAACAGTCCCGATGCACCGCACAGCCTTCTGCCTAATAATAGCAGCAGTCTGAGCAAGACCTGAGTTCCAGTGTCCCAGCAGCAGCAAGGCCAGCAGGCGGGGGGGGGGGGGNGCGGGGGGGGGGGGGCAGAGGCTAGGGCATCCCAAGAGTTTGCTCTGGTTTGTTGCAGCCACAGGCAAATAAATGTTGGGACAGAGGGTGGGACCAGCAGTAGCAGCACTCCTACTCCCGTCGGTCCCCACGCTTGCCTCCTCCTGTAGGTGAAAGAATAAATCATCCCTGAAAATAAGACCTAGTTCTCATTTTTGAGCCCAAAAGAAAATAAGACCTGGTCTTATTTTCGGGAAAACATGGTATCTGTTTGATGACATAACAGAAGAAGTATAGAAGAGTATATACAGCCTGAAAAAGGGAACAAGGAGCAAAACATAACTATTCATTTATTATTTAATTCCATGCTTGATTCTCCATACTTTAATACTTTTAAATACTCTGCAAGTATTTATTATTATTATTATTCTATCAGGTAAACACTTTGGGACCACAGAATATTCTATACAGACCCACAGAGTATTCTATACAACGTCATCTGATTCATATGAAAAACTGGCATATTCCCAAGGCAACAACTTGGAGAAAGCGGAAAAGATCCTACTGTAAACAACAGATTGTTCCTTATTGTTGAGAACATGCTACTAATAATCTACTCAAATAGCATTTAGAAAGGATTACAGGAGAGGACACACAGCGGACATATTAATGCAACTCAGAAGCTCCTAGCAGTATGAGAAAAATTTAGGAACAAAAAATCATGAATTTGAACAATGAGTTTTAATGAGGATATTCCACTGATAATAATTGTAAGACTATTATCTCAAGATGCAATATTGTACTTATAAAGGAACTTAACAATTTAAAAATTTATTTTAAAAAGATGACAAATTTAATGAAACAAACTACAGGTAATCCTCAACTAATAACAGTTCATTTAGTGACCGTTCAAAGTTACAACGGCACTGAAAAATGTGACTTATGACCGTTTTTCATAGTTACGATCCTTGTAGGATCCCCATGATCATGTGATCAAAATTCTGATACTTGGCAACTGGTTCATACTTATGACTGTTGCTGTGTCCCACGATCATGTGATCACCTTTTGTGACCTTCTGACAAGCAAAGTCAATGGGGAAGCCAGATTCACTTAAGGTTACTACATTATCAATTGCAGTGATTCTTTTAACAACTGAGGCAAGAAAGGTCATAAACTAGGGCAAAACTCCTTTAATAAATGTCTCACTTAACAACAAAAAAATTGAGTTCAATTGTGGTCGCAAGTTGAGGACTATCTCTATTAAAAATCATTTTAAGCTGATAAGACTGTGTACAAAATAATGCCATACCAAACGGAACCCAGATCTGTGCAGTGTTTTAGATCTGAAGACCAATTCTGCAAATGTTAACATTTTGACTAAGGGGCACTCAAACAACAATGCATCTTGCCTTCCCACTTGCCTCCCAACAAGTCAGATCAACCAATCAGGCTGCAGAAAGTGCATCTCCAAGGATGTGATAAAAGTCATTTATCTTGTCCTAATGAAAACTTTACATGCAATATTCTATAGCAACTTTGAACTGAGAAAAGTTCAAAGAAAATATTTGCACAACATATTATCGTCAAAGACAGGGAAAGATAAATTATATCCCAAATCTGGATTATATCACTATGTGAAGAACTATGCATTTGCTGAGCACAGGTTCCACTAAAACAGATTATTCCTAGATTCTGGCTTTCTGTTGGTACAATGCAAAGGCTGATTAATATCATTCTGTATCAATACTTAATGGCATGGTATTTTAAAGAAAAATTGACTGAATTACTGTTCCTACGCGTAAAATATATTTCCTGATTTCTGTTTAATTTTGGGTGTGGCTTTTTAATATTAAAATAATAATAAAAACAGCATGTTAACAAATATAGGTACCATATTCTGTCATGCTCATAGGATGCTTAAAGATGTATAAAGCATTTGCCGTAAATCTCATCTGGACTCCTAATGCTTAATCCTATAAATAACTGGACCAGTGAATCAGTAGACTGTGCTATTAACTCTTAATTATGCTAGATTAATACTTGATAGGCCTTACTAACATAAACTTTATTTTTACAAGATATACCGTATGGATGCTCAATTTTACTTTTTATTATACTTTTCATTTTTATGTTTTCTCATTGAAAGAGTAAAACAAAATAACTACATTCTAACAGAAGTTTTAATTCTCACAAACAGAAATCAAAGGCAGTCTTCATACATATTATTCAAGTAAAAGCCCAGCTATTCTCATATTGCAAAAACATTTGCCTGACTTCAAGAGTGTACATAATAGCTACATGATGTTTATTATTATTGTATTTTGTTTTTAATCTGGAAATAATTTTAAATATTTGTTCAAATGCTAGGACTGATGGACGCTGGCTACAAATGTATATTCATAAAATATCCTTTTTTTAATGTAAGACCAAAAAATTCTGTTCGTTCATATATAAGTATACAATAAAATGTATGAAAAGGCAGATCTAGATGCTACCCCCTCAAAACGTGGCTATGATTATAAATTGAAAGTGTTTTGATTATGAAAAAAAAATGTATCTGAAATTAGCAGTTTCCTTCAGTCTTCTTCCTTGTTTACTTTTACAGGATAAATAGTTGTTGCTGCTAAACACTGATACGGTGTTACCAAGGTAGTAAAACAGATATTGCTCATTTACGCAATCAATCCTGTGAAAACTAAAGTCTTCTTTAGACTTAGACTAGATGACATGAATTAAACTTTTCTTGGTGTCTGTACATCTGTCATTATTTCTATATTTTCCTGAAAGATTAAGAAGTTTTTAAAAGCTTTCCACCATTTATTCCACAATATTTTCTTCACTTACTGAAAACTATTTTACCAATTTCAATGGAAGGTATTCAATGGAAGAATTTCAATCCTCTGAAAAATTGAGTATACCTATCAAATACTATATAGAGTTATGCCTACTTATGCAAAATGAAATCAAAATACTAGACTTAATCCTTTTCAGTAATAAAAATACACAAAGCTTACAGATCCTTTGAACAAAGTTCATTAATTGAATCACCAGATTACTGAATTAAATTTCTCACAAAATTGGAAGAAATATTTAAGTTTGCAGAAATAAATCTGAATTATTCAGTCTCTGTAAAAGTAGATGTTTAAATACTGTATATTAATATTGTTACATATAAAAGATTAGTGCCATCTAACTGACTGTGCTTCATTCTGATCAAATGATATAAATGTACAAAGGAAAGAAATTTCTCTCCTACTACAGAATCACTGCTTCATGTATGCACACTAATGTCAAGATCAAAATTATCCAACTCCAAGCTTCATGGTGCAATTACAAATAATTATTTTGCAATAATGTTAAGGAGTTCAAACGTGCTAATGAGACCCACACGGAGTTAGTTCATCTATGAAAATGTTTTCACTGTAAAAGGCAAAGGCAAACTCTTATTTCATACACAATCATTCACACGTGTTTTATACTTACAAAATAAAATCCACTGAGTGCAGATGACTCTAAAGGACCAGAGGCATCTCTTACAAAAGAACAATCATATTGTCAGCAGAAGCGCATCATTAGCTTATCAACTAAACCCCAGGGCACCCGTATGCCAACTTGTTATTCCAGGACAATCCTTGGACCACTTTGTCATTATCACAGATATTTTCCTAGTTCAAGAGGAAATAAAATTGAGGAAATAAAATGTGTAAAAAAAAAAAAAAAAACCAAACCGCTACCTTGCACTCTGTGAAATATAATCAGTAATGGGAAATAAAATTGGAACCTTATTGCACATATTTCACTGTTGCCCGCTGACATTTAAGTTTGAGAAGGTTTCACTCAACCCAAACAATTCCCTCTGACTCGGCTCCATAGGCTTATTCTCAACATAATAATGGGCCGAGGGGCAAAACTGAACATAAATAAAACGCTTCAGTCTTTCTTTTGATCATGAGGTGCACATCATCCATAGCACTTACACCTCAGAGGGCCGGGAGGGGAAGGTCCGGGAATAAATCGACCCGAAGAGGATTAAATAAAAGTTTNCACCTCAGAGGGCCGGGAGGGGAAGGTCCGGGAATAAATCGACCTGAAGAGGATTAAATAAAAGTTTCTTCTTGTAGTACAGCGGAAGACGACTCGTTAAGGCTCTACAGGTGCTTTGGGACTACAGTTCCCATCAGCCGCAGCCCCTGCAGTCAACTGTGGAAACCGAAGTCCAAAATATCTGAGGGGACGCGCGAGTCCGGTCCCGGTCGCGAACTCGAGTCCCGCGGGAAAACCCATCCCTGTTTCGACGAGCCGTGGCCGCTCAGGCTCCCTTCTCCCCCCCCCCCATCACACAACCCACCCCCCCCGTCCAGCCTTCTCTTCGCCGCACTATTATCACGTCCGTCCTCCCAGGCCACCGCATCACGTGCTGAAGTCGTCTTGGCCGCCCCGGAGGGTCAGGCTTCCTCCTTCCGGAGCCGTCCCGAGCCGCCTTTCCTGAGCTGCCTCAATCCCACCCTCCGAACCGCCGCAGACTCCACAGGCAGCCAGCGGGCCGGGCTCGGCACCGGACTCGTGCGCTTGGCAACAGCGCCTTTCTTAGGCTAATTCCCAAGCGAACTTGCCGACCGCGTAGCGAGGCTCACTCGAACGGAGTGGGCGGGATTAAAGAGAGGAGGAGAGGTAAAGGCCAGGCGCGGATCGAGAGGGAAGAAAACTGTAAGAGGAATATGAGGGTCGGGGGGGGGGAGACTTTGGGGGGGGGTGCGAAAGGGCTCCGCGCTCGTTTTGAGTTTCTGATTGGCCTGACTCGGAACGAATTCCTCGCCCGCCGGTAGGGCGCCGTGCGCAGCACAATGATTCATTCCTCTCCTCAAGCTGGAAGGAAATTGAAAAAAAAAAAAAACACCGGGCATTGTTGGGTGATGGTTTATCACGAATTCGTTATTTGCTCAAATGCAGGAGTAGAATTCACTTGACGTACAACTTTCTAGATCAGGGGTCTCCAACCTTGGCATTCCTCCCTCTGGGGGTTGAAATCCTCCAGGCTTAAAGTTGTCAAGGTTGGAGACCTGTGCTGGATCATTGTTTTTTTTTAACTTGGCAACTTCCCCAGCATGTTGGTTTGGGAAATTCTAAGAGCTGAAATCCAGGCAACTCAAAAGTGAAGGTCATAAAGATTTTTTTCAAAAAGGGATTACAAAGCGGTGGCCAGAGAGAGAGAGAGAGAGAGAGGGAAAAAAAAAGGTGGAAATAAATGTAAGAGAATTTGAATTTTGACAGGAGTTAAATTGAAGGAGGAAGTTGGAAAAAAATCGGATAAACATGATTTTGGCACTAAATAGGCATACTTAAAAGCCAAAAAGAAAAAATATATATATAATTTGGACTTACTGAATTATTGAAACTTAAAAGCCTCAAACAAAAGGGAAAAAAGTGGAAAGAAAGGGTGAAACTTGGATGTATCAGAGAGTGCCACCTAATGGTAAAAGAAAAAAATTTAGTGTTTAAAAAATGTTGGAAAATGTATCCAACGCGTCCGTTCTACATCCGCTAGGCATACGGGGAACATCCGTTCTGCATCCGTCATCATCCGTTACGCGTCCGCTACATCCGCTAGGCAT
>BHFT01009069.1:0-12423 GCA_004320025.1 Laticauda laticaudata
TTTTTGCCCCTTTTGAGAGAGGATAATAACGGATGGAACATTTTGCTTGTCCGCTGTGTTCTTTTTGCATCCGTTGGCCAGTGTGACATGGGCTTTACATCTGTATCCACCTTTTGTGATACACATTGAGATCTTTCAGAGGTACGCAACCCTTGTCTTGTACCACATGCCATACCACTACTTTGTACATTACTACTAGTGGGGCCAGGAACCCTAGCTTCCTGCTTTCTCAAATCAGTTTCTATAGATGGACACTTTGTCTCCCAATGTCCTAAACCTTGACATCGAAAATACCTGATCAACACTTTTCCTCTACCATTATCTTTTCTCTCTTCTCCCATCTTTCCTCGTGCTTTTAATGTTCCCATCTTCTGTTTTCTTGGGCCTTCGACTGAAGGACGAAATTCCCATAACCCAACATCCAATTCTACAAATGTTTTATACCATTCCCCCAGTTTCTGGATAACCCCATTGTAAAGACAAGCTTGCCTCAATGCCTTGTCGAAACCAGATCTAAGTTCCCTAATCAATATTCTTTCAGGCCAAGTGTGCAACCGAGTTGCCAACTTTGAAAAATCTCTTACATATTGTACAGGAGGTCTGCCTACCTGCCTTCCTGGCTTAATGACATTAATGCTTCTTCATACTGATGAATCCTTGACCTATCTTCAAACTGAACCCTAAGTGCATCCAAAAATAATCCAACATCAATCAATTCCTTCACATGCACACTGTTCAATTCTGCCACCCAATAGGCAGCATCACCTGTTAAGACCACTGTTACAGCAACTATGATAAACCACTGCAAAGGGTAGCAATTTGAATATAACTCCAGGTGGTTCACAACTTGGTTTAAAAATAATGCCAACCTGTCAGGGTTCCGATTGAATGATGTGTTTATAGGAGGTGGACCCCAAACCATATGTTGGGGCCAATACCCAGATACCCCAGATGGACCCCAGGATGAGACTGGTTGCCCACTCTCCATCTGCCCCTCTCTACAGTCTACTCTGGAGCGTACCAGTTTAGAAGTTTTTTCTCCAAGCTCCCAATATTCCTACCGCTTCTGCTCATGATTTATCTACCTCCACAGAAAAATCTCCCTCCGACCTCCTACTCAAATCCCTGCTTTCTCTTGTACTTGAGCTGAAAAGGGATGTGTCCTCAGTCCTCAGTTGATGAGGTGTTTTTGATGTCAAGGTTTAGGACATTGGGTGATAAGAGTGTCCATCTATAGAAACTGGTTATAGAAAGCAGGTAGCTTGGGTTCCTGGCCCCATTAGTAGTAATGTACAAAGAAATGGTATGGCATGTCGTACAAGACAAGGAATGCATAGCTCTGAGATCTAAATGTGTACCACAAAAGGTGGATACAGATGTAATGTCGAGTGGTTGCGACAGTTGCCCCTGTATGGCCCCATGGGAGTCTGACAACCAATCAGAATATGAGGTCAAATTCAAATCCCAACAGAAGATATAAAACTCAGGCACTTTCAGCATCTCAGCCCTTCCTTCTTTGGAACTCCAAGCCATGTGGTCCTGTCCACCATTAACCATCTTTCCAAACCACCTTCATGTTTCCAATATCTTTTTCCCCACTTGGAACTGAACCCAGAAGGGTAATTCTTCCAACATTTTTAAAAAATATATTCTACCTTTAAAACTTCAAAACAAACTTCTAAAAAAACTAAATATACAAGAAAATAATATATTAATAAAATATATAAAATATGTTTTTTATTTTACAGATATATTACAGATTAAATATTAACCGTAGTGGATTCTAGAGTATTTATTATTTCAAAACTCAAGTGGAATGGATGACTAAGTTTTAGCAGAAAGGAATTCCACAATTTGAGTACTTTTCAACATCTGGTCACAGTTATCTCTGAGGATTTAATGGAATCTTGGACAGAATATAATTTATTTAGTGTAACGCTTATGTACATTTGTCATGGATGATAAATATGCCAATTATGTTTATAATGTTTTTCATGAAAGGTGGACACAGAAAGAGTTGGACTAAAATGTAGGTTTCTGTTGTGGTCTGCCGGTGGCCTGCTGAGCTGGCAGCAGAGTCGGACAGTGGGGAGGGACATGGGCTAGTCTGGGGAGGGCTTGGACAAGGGATATATATCTGACACAGAGATGGAGCCAGGACCATCTGACAGTTATGTGCTGACTCTGGAGCCTCTAGAATCTAATATCAGTGAGGCAAAGAAACAGGGGGAGCCTGTTCCCAATGCACACTTGCACAAAGCTGCCAAAAGGCAAGAACAGTTAAGACAAAATGGGTGACTTGGGAATAAGGCTTGGAGATGGTTGGCCCCTCTCATAAGACATAAAGGAGGAGCAAAGGGACATGTACCTTTGCAGGAAGCAACTTTGTTTGTTCTGGTCAGTTTAAAATCTGAAGCTCTGTGTTGACTTTGTCCATCTGTCCTTGTACAGCTAATTGGCAATTGGCAGTATTTCAAGGGAGATAAAGATGGGTGCTTATCAGCCTTATCCCAAAAGACTATGGCAGACTTCTGTTAGATTATTCATAAACTGTTTGGGACTTATTATGGGCTTAATACATATAATTCACAGCCATTTAAATAATTAAAAAAAAAAGATTTTTGGGAACAGTGTGCGATTGTTACTGTCTCAAGAAGCCTTGGTCAGAACAGGTTCTGTATGAAAATGTTTAATCCTGTTTGAGTAGCCTTCTATGGAACTTTGAGTGGCCTGAATGATTACTCAAAACCACTTCTATATTCCACAAGAAAAAGTCTCAAAAACATTCAGTGTTTTACTTATCAAAAGCAATAATTAGTCAATATGGGCTACTTACTTCCTTGTTTTCACTCCAAAGGCAGAATAATAAATGTGACAGTCCTTGCTAATTTTTGTCTCACAAAACATAAGAAAAATGAGCAAGAATAAATAAAAGAAACCAAACAATTTGGAAGTTTTAAGTTAAAGAACAAAACATTCTCCTTTCTTATCTCAAGGCACTGGACATAGCACAGAGGCTAAACAATTAATCCCAACCCTGTTTTCAATGAAACATTAACTTTGTCTGTATTGAAATTCTATTCATTGCCATGGCATGGGTTTTTAATATTTTCCCAAGAACTTTACATTACAACTGTCCATCTACAAAACAAGGTCTGGTACTTTTAAATTGCTTTAGTATTATTCATTAATATTACGTAAGCAGAATAAAACAAACTACAACCATCTATTGCTGCTATTTTGTTAGGTACTGGAAACATCTTTCTTCTATATATATAAAGCAAAATACTATTCACGCATCATCACAAAATCTCCAGAAATGTGAAGTTTACAATCTTGAAATTTGGCACGTTTGTTCCTCTTGGCTTCTAGTGCTCACTAAGAAAGGATTTTTCTCGAAATGACCATCAGAGGATTAATATTTCCTACATTATTATTGACACACCCTGATGCCAAGGAGTTCTACTCCCCCTCCCCACCTGAAAAGAAATCTATTCCAAATGTAAAACACAAGCAGAGGAGAGGCATTTCAGTTTCAGTTTCAAGCATCAAGCAGCTTTTATGCAGAACAGTTAAGCTAACCTACACCCAGGCTCCTTATTGTCTTCTTCTTGCTCACACAGCAAATACTGTTTCAGTTTCCATGTTTCAGTTCAAACAGCCCTCAACTCTCTTACACACTGACAGGACGCTAGCCAGATAAATAACAATGGATGCTGGTTGGCAGAGGCACTTTTTTTTCTTATTTTCTTCCCCCAAAACTAAGCCCGATCACATAGTTTTGTAGTGAAGTATGAGTATAGAGCTGTTTTTAAATAAATACAATAGTAGCTCATCAGCAGAAAAATTGATGGTCAAGGTAAAAACCAGTAACCTAAGCTCAACTAAATGGTAACAAAGCAAGCCAACTAAATCAACCAAAATAAAGTCTTCTCTGCGTTTCATGAAGTGCTTTTTTCTTTCCCTCCAGCCAGCCACTAAAAGCACAACATTAGAATACAAAGTTAAAAAACAAAAACACCACACTGAAAATAATCTGACATGGATTGTAAACCTCAAAGGCAGACAGCTGTATATGTTCTCACCAGCTCCAGCAGCAGGTTCTTTATGATACTCTTGGTACTTTCTCAATCACTCACCAAAAGCAGGATCAAATCTAGAATGGCTCCTGAGAGCCTCATGTGCTTTGCTATACCTTCTGTTCCCAGCATTCCAACCACAGATCATATCACTCAGCTTTAGCCAATAGCAGCTGCCAAATCAGACAAAATATTGTTTTTCTTATTGTTTCAAACCAGTGGCAAAATGCAAGACAGTATATCACTTACTTCTTCAAAAGCATCTCTGAGGGTTGGGGGGTCAGAAAGGCAAATGACAAAAAGTACACTATTACATCATAGTTTAAATCCCATGATCCATATATTCTAGCCCAATATTTTTCACACATATGTTTTCTTCCCCATGTCATCATGGCTTACAGTTAGGTGTATGGCAATTCACCATAGAAAATTTGGGGGCACATAAATATTGTATCAATGTATTGTTCTGCAAATAGTGGATTAATAATAATTCCATATCCATATTCAAGTGGCACAGCTCAAACAGAAATAACAAGATAATATATAGAGCTGATATTTCATTGTACATGGACTCATGTCTGTACTTGGGGGTTTGGAGACAAAATAAAATTTATCTAATTCCTAGCTATTTGAAGAATAATAAAACCTCAGAGTTACAACAAAGGAGGAACACTTTTTATAATTAGACATCAATCTCTTACTAAAATAATTGCATTGTTTCTGAAAAAATTCTCAAGTAAATAGTAGTAATGAAAAGCTTTAATGTACACATTACCATCATTAAGATGCATCATTTGGAAAGCTTTGGTGGTTAACACATCTAGCTAATTTAACTATGAAATAGTGTCCTGTTAGGATTAACCATTAACAGTAGAAGAACAAGCAGTTAAGAAATATGCTACAGACTAGTACTTTGGTAGAACAGCTATGAAGGCCTTGGAAAAAATATTTAAATGCCAGACTTCCAGAAGAATAAATGGTGGATTAAAATTGCTCTGTGAAATTGATGGAAGTGACGACCACAGAGAAGAATGCTGAGCCAATGACTTACTGTGATCAGCCTCTTTAAAAAGTACAAGTTTCCATATTCCCTTTCAAATCACATTCCAAAGTGCTTACCAACACTTTTATTTATTTGACATCTTTGCTCTAGAAATCTATGTCCCAACTTAAATTATCGTACTTTGGACACACTGTGCAAAGGCAACTTCTGTCTGCTGCAGAAGTAATGCTTGGAAAAGTGAAAGGAAATGGAAGAGAAGCACTAGCCAGGTGGATATAATCAATGAAAGTTGTCGTGAATGCACTGTTAGAAGAGTTGAAAGACAAGGGTAGGTATAGATCTAGAAACTATACATATGTGATTATTATGTATGAACAATTTCATGACGTGTAATTATCATGATTGTGAAACTGATCCATTTTCTTCATTTTCTTCTTTCATTTCTTAGGTAATGCTTTCATTGGGAGCAATATACTTCTTTGAGCAAAAAAGCAATGTCACTTTCCTCAGTGAGCTGAACATACATCTGGAAATACTTCTGCACATAAGCTGAATATCTAGCAAATATATTCTTTTAATATGTTGAATATTTAAAGCAGCAGCTTCATTTACTTTTAGAAATTAAAGTAAACTACTTTTAGAAAGTAAACTTTTAGAAGTGAGGAAGTGAGGAAGCCATGTGGCTTTGCAAAACAGCTTCAAGGAGATGCTTTACTTGATCTTTGATTAAAGTGAAACATTCACTTTACAGAGCCTTATGATCTATTATGTATGAGACCAGCTGCAAGTTTGAAAAAAAATAGAGAATAAGAAATATTTAAATGTTTATCATTTTAATTCAGAACAACTGCACATATCTATTTGGAACTTAATTTTATAAATTCTTTAATCACAATATAAATATTGAAAATAGCAAGGAGTCATGTGTACTTCCTATTTTGTCTTTATTGAATGGTTCACAATGCATCAATAATTTTGATTTGAAATAACTGGTTTGCCTTTGATTTTGAGATAGTAGTCACTGTAGCTGATAGTTACATACTAGGATTGAAAAGAAGATGTTCAGATAAGAGTAGAAAAGGGATGAAGAAGTAATTGGTTGTAAAGTAAGAAGGGATGAAATATAAAAATGTTTATACTTGGGATGAAGATTGAAAGTCACTCTTTAAATATTTCTTTTCTCTCTCTCTACTACAATATATTTTCTTTTCATTCTTTTTTTCTATATTCATGTTTTCTTATGTTTTGCATCTTTCTTTCTTTCTAATTAAAATCTTTAATAAAAATATTTTAATTACAATGGTCACTTACTACTTGCTCAAAATTACAGTGGCCTCATAAAGGGTGCTTTAAAATGTTACACCACCACCCAGCACAAATGTAATTATGTGAGTGCATTTTTTTTTGTGCTTGGCAACTGTGTCAGATTTATGATCAGCTAATGGAAAGATTTAAATTTGATAGAAATTATGAGTATGAACATGATAAGACAGAATCTGATATGAAATTGTGTACAATGATGATTGTATCATTGCTAAGACATATGAACTTTTACTGAAAATGGAAACTGAGGATGAACAAGTTCAATACTGTATGATAAAATAGGCAAACATGTTCGGATATAATATACATTTGGATCAATGAGTTAATTTGTGGAGAATCTTGGTCCCCATTTTACCAACCTCATAAGGATGGAAGGCTGGCTGAGTCAATCCTGAGCCAGTCAGGATCTAACTGCAGGCAGTCTAGAGTATTAGTCCACAATATTGCATTCTAACCAAGCACCACCTTGGCTCATACTTACATGATCAAACACATTCTGAGATTAGAATGAGTGCTCCGAGAGAGGAAAAACTGTAACTGTATATAACATTTGTTTTCCACTTGAAATATATGAAGATGCTTAAGTCTGAAAATGACAGTTTCTTACCCAAGGTCATTTTTATTTTTGTCATTGTATTTGCTTCTATTTATTTTTTTTTAAATAGTCCTATGAGAACTGCAGAGTCATGGTTAGTGACATTATAAAAGTGGGGAAAGAAAATTCTGTGAAAGTTTTAGATATTTCTGAGAACTTTGAAAAGACAATTGAAAAGATATTGCATGTCTATGTATGAATACACAGAGACACAGACACAGAAATATGCAAAGAAATTTACATATTTTTTGTTGAAAAGTTCAGGTATTCATACATTGCACACAGCACTTGTATAATAGGAAAGCTTAACTTACCAAATTTCCGCAGTGATTATCATGTAGTTGATGTGTTATTATTACTGTGACTCGCATGACAATATTTGTAAACATTTAAAACAAGTATATTATTTTAATTAATACTTTTATATATGTTCATTGTAGTTTATTTGCTCTCTGTGAATATGGCAACTCTTATGGCTTTTCAGATGAATGTAGACATTCTTTTTCTGTTTTATTCTGAATCAATAAATTTGCATATATATGTGTGTGTGTGTGTATATATATATATATATGTTTTTTTAAGATTTCGCGGGTACTTACATGTGTGCTGTTTAGCTTCCCTCGGGTATTATCCCACGTCATTGTAGTTGCTTTTAAATTGTAGGCAACTTTCAGCAGAATCTCATCTGCCATCATCAGGCTTCTGTATTATACATTACAAACAAGTATTCCTAAAGTTTTCACGGGTATTACATGTATGGTATCAGCTTTGTTCGGTATTTCCATGTCATCATAGTTTGGCTTCTGAAGTTGTAGCAATACCAGAAGCCTGAGGATGGCAGATAGATCACCCCCCTCTGCTGAAACGTTGCTGCATAACTTGAAAGCACAACTAATGACGATGTGGGAAAATACCTGAACAAGCTGAACAGCATACATATATATATATATATATATATATTATATATATATATATATATAATATATATATATATATATATTATATATATATAGTGTATATATGTATATATGTATACTATGTAATATATGGTTATATGTATATATGTATATAGTATATATGTGGTATAATATGGTATATATGTAAATTATGTATATATGGTATATTTATATATGTATATAATGTAGTAACTATGTATATTGTAATATATGTAATGATTGTATATATATATATGTGCTGTTAGTTCCTTTTTGGGTATTATCCAGTTCTATTGTACGGCTGTTCCAGAATTGTAGCAACGTTTCAGCAAGAATCTCATCTGCCCATCATCAGGCTTCTGTAGATCGGCAGATGAGATTCTGCTGGAGACGTTGCTACAACTTTAAGCACTACAATGCGTGGATGATACCCGAAGGAAGCTAAAGCACACACATGTAAGTACCTCGCGAAAAAGCCTTAAAAAAATACATATATATATATTATATGTTTGTGTGTTGTGTGTGTGCGGTGTGTGTGGTGTGATCATTTATAAAGATAGTATGCGCTTAAAAGGTAATTCACCTTTATTCTTATCTTCTTTGTTGGGGAGTTAAAACCCAGCCCCTTCCCAGAAAATTGAAATATTCTGGGAAATATTAAAGGCAGAAATATTTTCCCTAAAATGAAGTAGGAAGTCAGAAGCAGAAACTCACTCAGAAGCAAGAAAACTCAGTCTTCACACCTTTGTAATGAACATTACTCTGGCCTAGGCCAGCCTATTTTACATAACAAAAGATCTCAGTAGAGCTATACGAATTGCCCAAAGCTCTTTCCTTACATCAATCACCCAGGAAGGTTCAACTAAGGCCCTGGGATTCAGACAGCCTACAGGAGTTGCGGTTGTGAACCAACGCAAATGAAAATCGCAATGGAAACTCCGGTGATGGCTTGATCAAGAAGTATGTCCAATTCAATATGTCACCAGCAATGATCCTGAAAAATAAACATGGGAGGAGAAAGCATTTGTTATGGGAAAAGTAATGTGCTAATGGTAGAATTAAAATTAGGCTATCAGGAAATAGCTTACAATGAATGTGAATAGGTAATAACAGGTATAATGGATAATAGTGGGTAACAGGGGGAAAATTACTGTAAATACTTGGTTCCATTGAACTCAATTTAGAGCTGACTTTAATTTTATTGCTTGACTGTTTTTTGTGGTGTCCATTGGATTAAAGGATTAAAAATTTTGTTTTGTTCAAAAAAACAGGATTTTGTCCGTGTTGTAACCACTCAACATTAAAGCCCATGTCACACCGAACAAACAGATGCAAAGAGGATGTAAAATGGACAAAAACCTTGCCATCCGTTCGAAACGTGATGTACACTGCTCCGTTTTTGCTTCCTCTCTATCCGTCCAGCATCCGTTTTGGACGTTTCATACCGCTCAGAAAGTTTTGAGCGCTCAAAAACTTTTGCGCGGAAAATGTATCAGTTCCGTCCGTTCTGCATCCCGCTTAACGCATCCGTTACGCATCCGCTATATCCGCTTGGCGTCCACTGTGCATCCGTGGAACTCGCATCCACCGGACACAGGGAGGAAGCGGAATGGACGCGGAACAGATGCGAAACGGATGCAGAACAGATGCCAAGCGGAAACAAGCATTTAAAACGGAAAAAACATTCGCAGGGGGGGGGGGGGGCCTAATCTCGGCATATTAGGAGCCTAGAGGATGCTACAGGATGCAAAGGGTACACCTATACTGGCCTATAAAAAGGGAAGAGCAACTCACCTGCATCTCCTGTTCAGACCAGCAGCCCACCTGTGCAGACCTCTGCAGCCTTCATCTGAACTCTTCCTCTTCCAACAGATCCAGTCATGTCCACCATCGGATCATACACAGTCCTTTTGGCAAGCCACCATCCTTCTGCAACAGTACGAAAGCCAGCTACAGGCTCTGTGAACCCTGTTTCTACTACAGGAAGAAAAAAGAGGCGGCCAGAAGGCGCTCTAGGTCCGAAAAATGGATCGGCGAGAAGAGGCAGAGGACGGAACTGTACACAAGCTGATGGTGGAGCTCAGGAAACGAAGACAACTCCGCGCGTTCCAAGAACTTCATGAGGATTCAGCCTGCAGCATAGTTTGACGAAAGTTGTGTGGCGCCTGACCCCGTTGACCAAGCAGAACACCACTTCTGCCCAGCCTGGACCTGGGCTCAAGTGGCACTCAACTCTGTGCCACCTGGCCTCAGGGACCACCTAACAAAAGCATGCAGTACGGCTGGAGGGTGCCACACAACACCATCAGCATTGTTGGTCAGAGAAGTCGGTGGCCAGGCCATAATCGAAAGAATAACAAGGGAGGAGCTTCCTCCAGTGTCCCTCCACTGAAGAAGGATGACAGAAAAGTTGGAGAGGCAGTGGTATCAGAGGTGGAACTTCCCACACACTGTTGGAGGCCAATCGATGGCAAGCCCGTGGGCCTGCAAAGCTCCAGCCCGAAACTCAGGGTCCGCTTATTTCACTACAAGGGCTTTCTTCAGTATTCCGTGCCTCTTCCACCAGGTCGATGCTGACTATAAGTTCATGTACGCATCG
This sequence comes from Laticauda laticaudata, assembly GCA_004320025.1. NCBI lineage: Eukaryota > Metazoa > Chordata > Lepidosauria > Squamata > Elapidae > Laticauda > Laticauda laticaudata. The sequence goes on from BHFT01009069.1 coordinate 10,535, forward strand.
GTGCTTTCAGTCTACGGCTCAATCTTCCAGCATGCCCAGGTAAAATACAACGCCAGTCACCTCAAGGAGGAGCACAGCAGCAACACAACTCATCGTGGGCTTCCCACGATCCAGACCCCTGAACCAACGACACACAAGATGTGCCCTAGCTACATCGTGGGGGATGACACCATTTCCTCACAACCCTACCTCATGAAGCCATACACTTCCAGACTCCTGAACCCGGTGAAGAGAGGAAGATCTTCAACTAACTGTCGCAGGGCAAGGCGGGTTGGTGGAGAACGCCTTTGGCAACCTGGCCAACAGTTCCAGTACTTCTCAACACGCAATGTAGTATCGCCCAGAGACCGTGACCGGAGGATCATGGAAGCTTGCTGCATCCTGCACATTCTTCATGCGCACCCGCTACCCAAGTCTTGCAGAACAGGCTCGTGGACCGTCAACAAAGGGGCAATGGGGGACATGGAAGCCTGGGGAATGGAAGGCAAGGGCGAAACCTGATTGACAGTCAACGGAATGTTGCAAGGCCACAAACAGAGCCTCCGGAGGGAAAAGCAGCGCAACCTCCTGAAACACTGGTGCAACACCCAGCCTGGAGCGGTGGAGTGGCAAGACAGGATGGTAGATGCTTAATGGATGCTTCTTCAGCCTGTCATCACAACCGGATGAGATTGGCCATGTATGTTTTGGGTGGCCTAAATGAACAGGGCGTTTAATAAAGAGTTGTGTTTTGTGTTCATTGTGTGGATCAATTGCTTACATTGTTATTGATATAAAGGGCCATAGGGTGTGGCACCTTGGAGGGTACAGACATGACCAGGTCCCACTATGCTTGCAGCGTGGAGGTTTATCTATCCCCACCAGCTATTAGCCCATCCCAAAGGTATCCCTTGCTTCCATTCCACAGGTATCCTGCCCACCCCACTGCTATCTTAACCCATCCCACAAAGCATGCAAAGGCTTAAACCCATTTCTAAAGTTTCCAACCAAGACCTTTATTAAGAAAAGAAATGAAGCAGTGTGTGAATCAAAGGATAAACTTTTTTGAACAACAGCTGTAAAAAAAAAACAAAATGACCCAGGTTCAACGTGTTCCAAAATAAAGTCCACAGGTAGCCAGCTACCCAGTTTCTGGCAGTCTTCTTGGGTCACTCGGAGGTGTGCCCAGTCCTCAGGGGTGAAGGGTCCAGGTGCTGTGGTGGTGGGTGTGCTAGAGTTGCTGCCCCGAGAGGACAACAGGGGACGGTGTGTTGAGGAAGGTGTCGGACAGCTGAGCTGAGACCGTGGCGATGCTGAGAGGTCCTTTCCTCCATGCCATGGGGTGTCAGACCCGTACTGATACAAGATGTACTGAGGCCGGGTTTGGCTTGTGGGTGGAGGAGGAGTAGTGTAGTGGGGCTGTCTGGCTCTGCAGCTGGGTTGAGGACTGGCATGGGTGGCATCCATTGGCGTGGGTGCATCCAGTGGCATCAGTGCACACAGGTAGCAACCGTGTGTGTCAGCCCTCTGAGCTGTATACGTGGGCGAAGCGGCCTGTCGTGCTTGGTGGACTCGCTTAAGCCGTCCTGTAGCTGTAGCCCCTCACTGAGGGCCACTCGGTCAAATGCCTTGGAATGGGATGGAGACATTCCACCTTGTGTGTGTAGGTGGAAGGGAGCCAGAGCCTGGACTCGGTGGGGAGCAGGTTCCTCTGGGTCCTGGAGGTTTGTGAAGCAGATCCGTGATCTGGTCCTTCACCAGAATGGTACTGTGGATCCGCCATGTCCCTTGAGGTCTGTTGACATAGGTGAGGAAGGGCTTTGCGGTTGGAGGATGAGGAGTCGATGTGGACCAGCCTGAGAGAGGAGATTATGCTGTTTGCTAGATGGTGTCCGCCTGATCTCCAGCAG